>APFE030117399.1:73088-121050 GCA_000404065.3 Pinus taeda
GACAAAATCAAAGGTTTAAATGAGCACTTGGCAGCCAAATTCGTGGAGAGGATTTTTAGGAAGGTGTCCCCTTCATTTATGGGACCTTAGCTCAAATTCTCCACCATCAGCTTGGAGTTCAAGGGCCACCAAATCGATTATCACAAGGGCAACCAAGCAAGTCAAGTAGGACTGCTGTTAACTGCAAGTTTTGGACAGTCGAGTCCCTAAATTTTAGGAGGATCGTTGGGGTCCTCAATTTGTATAAATAAGAGGGCTTAGGGCCTCATTTCAGTTAGTCACTTTGTAGGCAGAAGTTAGCTAGTTTATAGTTCGGTTTTTAGTCATTTTTTAGGCAGTAGTTTAGCTTTGCATTTTAGCACATTTTCAAGTTTTCCTTGTGGACAATTTTGGAATGTAACTATTCTTTTGATCAATAAAGATGAATCCATCTTTGCACCATCTCTAATCTCTCTTAGGAGGCTGTAGCTCTTGGGGTTGGGCCCATCTCAATTGCCCAGTACCTCCTTTGTTTACCTTTATGTGTTTTTCCTGCATTCTTAGAATAAAATCTGCTATTTAGATTTGAATCTTGTTTTTTTATTTAGGTTGATTTTGATGATTAAAAAAGGATTTTTATGTTCAGATTGATTTGATAGGTTAATAACATACAAGATCTTTAGAAAAAGTCCATCAAGCACCTCTAATCTCACCTCTCCCTCAGTGGGATCATGAGCTGGGACAAAGGTGACCTTGTTGCCACCAAAAACACTGTCTTTGCTCAACCATGCAATTATTAGTGTTATATTTTCATTTGTCGAAGTTGATATCAGTTATGGTTGCATGCTTAGGTTCATGATTGCTCAGTTGCATAGTTACTTCATATGATTTCGCTGCAAATAGACTTCTGTTCATTTCCTTTGTTGTTATCTAGGTCAGATTAGGTCAAAGTAATTAGGTTCTTGATTTCTAAGTCTTCATTTGTCAAATTCGAAAAATAACTTGCAGAGCACCTGTAATACTTCTCCATTTGCCCATGCTCCATCCAACCTACCTTATTCATCCTCGATTTCAGATCCTTGCCTTACCTTTGCCACATTCCCTCGCGTTGACCTATTTTCCATATTATTGTGTAGCATTTCCTTATCTCTCCTTGAACAAATCCATTCGTCCTTATCACTCCTCAGCTCCATCCACCAAAACTTGGACCTTATCACACCATTATCTCACCTTCATACCCACTCCTTCATCTTTCTCCCTCCATCCATCCTCCAAAATCCCATTTCTGAACATCCTGTAGAAAATTACAGACATCCTGTAGAAATTCCAGAACATCCTGTAGAACCCTTGCAGACTTCTTGTAGAAGCTCACGGAAGCGGTTTCTTGAAAGCCAAACTCTGTGAAACTCTCTGGAAGGAAGATAGGGACCCCTTAGGCCCTCTTTGAACCTTCCCAACCTCCTTCAAGCATTTTCTCTCATCGATCTACCTCTGCACAGTAAAAAACAGTTAAAGCACATGCATGATAATTTTGACAACTTATTCAAAAATACAAAAAGATGTTTTCTTCAAAGAGTGATAACTTAGACAGATGAATTTTACCTTCCTAGAAGTCAATGGCACCTCTTTTAGTAGCTTGCATCCTCTTTTTCGCATCAGTAGTGCTAGCTGGTAAAATTAGGGTTTGCTAGGGTTTACGTTTCCTTTCATCTTTTCAGTTTCTTTCTACAAGTAGATTAGCTTCCTTTGAGTTATCTTTCGTCCATCAGTTAAAAAGATTCTTCTCAGAGCTCATAGAAGTTGTCTTAAGCCCCTAGTGGACTTGTTCCAGCTGACCAAGTGACAGCTGCGACAAGAGCTAGTACTTGTACATACAACACCATCGCTTCCAAGTTTGTTACGAACTACCGGGTTGATAAAATTAAAGAAGGGAGTCCCAGAAGTTGCAGCATTATTGTTGCAATACTGGGAACCACCATAAGTCTTCAAGGCTTTCATCTTATTTTTGAATCATCTTGAAGAGTTCATCCTTAAGGTTATGTGGCATAAAATAATATTTATATTTTTCTAGGAATTCTATCTTCATTTCTTCCCATGTCCTAATACTAGGTGTCCCTAGAACCATAAACCATTTAAGGGCTCCATCGTTTAGAGTAATTGGAAATAATTTCAATTTTTTAGTATCAAGTAAATTCATAGGATCTACATAATACTTCAAACTCAAAAATAAATGTCTTTGGATCCTCAGTTGTTAAGCCATGAAAATTAGGAATAATGGAAGATCAAATATTTGTCATTGAGGTTGTGGTATCTTCATAAGAGATAGGATATCCATAAGGATTTTGTTCTCCCATAACTTCTCTAACACCTCATCCTCCACCTCATCATCTATGTCCTCCTCTATCTCTTCCACCTCCAATCCTAAGTTCACCATTTACATTATGTACTTCTCCTTCTTCTTCCCCTATCATTGCGTATTCCTCAAAGATAATATAAGATTCAACAATAGGATTTTCTCTCTTATTATGGTTCTTCTACTAATGTTATTTTAGAATAAATATCTTCCTCTTCTTTACTAGGCACTTTGAACTCATTTCTTAAGAGTTGTTGTCTTGTTGAAGAGAGAAATGTAGCTCCTTCAATTGGGGATGTAGGTTCTTCAACTACAACTTCAGTGGAAGAAGTTAGTGAGTCCCTAGGTTGGATTTCAAATGTATACACCTTAGGAATTTTATGTCTACCTACTATGGATGGAATGCAAGTGTCAATGGATGGTGTGGCACTACATGGTCTAGCGAGGGTGAGTGGTGATGTTGGTATAGAACTTTGTCCTCTACTTCTACTTACAAACATACCACTAGAATTGTGTTCCCTATTCATGCATTATAGATCATTTTAAACATGATTTAATAATGCATCTACAATATTTAATGATTGAATGCATCTAAAATGATATGAAAACCTAAAATAAATTCATATATATACTTGCCCAACAACAACGCAAAAAGAATTAGTAATTGAATTCATGGTTAAATTAATTCATTAATTGTCAACCAAGGTTCATCTACTTATGAAGTGTATGTGCACAATATATGCTAGGAGTTCTATTTTTTATTTTAAAGCATGAATTTAATTATAAATGGGACTAGATTAACTCAAAACATTTCTACACACATTTTCTTTCCATCAATGTTACTCTTTCCAAAGTAAATCAAACTTCAAAGTGAAATTGATCAAAAATTCTATTTATCAAACTGAATCAAAATTTAAGCTATTGCAACAAGAACCAAAAATTACTCCATTTGAACTAATTTGAGATTTAATCTATGTATAATTTCCTATAGATTCACAAGCTCATGCAATTTACTAAAGCAAAGAACAAGAATCTACTTCTACTTTCAACCAGCAGAAGCCAATTGATCAATGAAAAACGATAATAGCAAGAGGAACATAATCAATGAAATATAACACAATATTTATCTGGGGAAAGCCACAAATTAAAACCCCTACCATATATATTGCATTAATTAGAAACCCAAGGTGAAAATACAATGCTTGTTCTCACTAGAACAATCCCCACAAAAATATAATCATCTCTCTTCCTACAAGCTAGCTGAAGCCAAAACTTGGCCTATTCTACTACTCTGCAAGCCCCTATTTCCTTGCACCATTCCTCGTCAAGGAATCTGGATGAATACAATATTCTTTGCTCAACCTTGAGCTCAACCTACACAAGTATTTCCTAGGGTATACCTAATGACTTCCTTTGGCCAATAAGCCAAATTCCTATCCTTAAATATTTGGATTCTTCTTGAGAGGATTATCCCATATTTAATTGGGAAATCCTTCCTCCATAACTATGTAATCCAAAACTAAGTCCTTCTCTAATTGCATGCCTAATTTATAAAACTCATAAAATCATACAACTATAGTAAACTATCCTTGCACTCTAGTCTCAACTGGGTCTTTCTTTTAACTGACATGCATGATTTTTTCTTGAGTAAATATCCAGTTAGCTAGAGTGGAACGAAGGATGCACCAATGCACCAACTCACTACTAGACCTCTACTAGTTCCACCAATAGTTAGAACTAATTTAACTATCTATAACTTAGTCAAACTGAGTTATCTAATTACAACTCAAATAAACTCAATTTGGATCCCTAAAACTTAGGGATCACACTTACATGACTTCAGATAGACTTCCAACTTGAAATTCCTAATATAAATAAGTCAACTTAACTTAGTTAACTATTACAAGTTCCTATGAGAAAAGAATTACAATTTAATTCAAGGACAAATTAAATTGGAATTTCTAGATGTTATTTTTAACATTTCTTGTTGTTATTCTCAACAATCTATTTCAACAAGAATTAAATATTATTCTACTTGAAATAAATTGAAATATATATCCTAATAGAAAAAATGGAATTCTAATTCTACTTGCAAGAATATGAAATATTCTAAATACTCTTGCAAATTGAAATTCTATCCAACAGAAGAATAAATCTAAATTGAGCTACTTTAGAAAAAATGACAAGCTAAAATGTAACTCAGAGAGTTTACTAATGTGCACAGTTATGGTTCAATATTACTCTATTTGTTTCTCATGAAATTAGAATGAAGACAACTAAATGAAATCAAATATGAAAAAAATATTTTTGTCTTTTTATGAGCACTCAATCTGTTCCAAATACTTGAAAATTAAACTAGCAACCAATGGAAAAAATATTAATCAAAAGTAATGAATAAAGGACTCTTTAACTAGTGAATTGAAATGAACATAAACAAGAACTAATATAGCCTTACAACTCTCTAGGGGGGGCCTCCTATTGAGTGGAAGCACGAAATTGAATGTAAAATTACTTAGCCACACATTGGTCACCAAAGGTGAGAGTATTTATATTAAATGCTAATGTATTCAATGAAAAATGATTAAAAAATTAATAAGAATAATTATATCCATTACTTCGCCTCAGGGCCTTTTATAGTCCTCTATTAATTATCTGTCTTAAAAGTCACAAGTCAAGAGGCAAGTTTCTAACTTGACAACAAAGAAATGAAATCGAACTTGGAGAATTTCTTCTCGTGATTTTCTACTAAAAGAGAAAATCATGAGAACATTCTAATTTGACATGTCAACTCAAAATTATTCTCGTCCAATTCCATCCTTGCTTGATATCGCTACAAACCGCCTTCAAATCCTATACATCATTGGAGTGTTCAAAGCAAATTTGACTTTTAGTTTGACTATCAGATCTCTTGAACCGGGTGACTGGCCAGATTTCTATGATAGGTGGATGTCCATGTGTCGACCATTTTCCATGTTCCTATGTCCTTTATTCCTTCTCCAACATACTGAAACCTATCTAACCATGGATGTAGCTGCAAAATCTTTGATTAGCTACAAAATGAGTGCAATTCAATAACTATAGGAATGTTTTGATTAAATTTCATAAAGAAACAATAGATTATAAACCATGACTAATTGATATATTTTATGATACTTGAGCATAATTGAGGTGACCTTTCAACTGGAAATGTAGAAAACTATCATGAAAAGGATGAAAAGAAAAGCATAAAGGGTTGTCAAAAAGAAGAAAATATTGGGCTTCAACAAGTTTTAACGTTCTCTTTTCTTGAACTTTGATCTCTCAATGAATATTTGATTTTTTTTCTTTGTCTTTCTTCACTTGAGTCTTCTAAATATGCTCTTTAATTCACCAAACTCACATTACCTATTTCTGCTAGAAAAACTGAGCTTAACTCATCAATTCTACCATTCTAGAATTTGTTACAGGATTTAGCTGGGACTTCCAAAATTTGGTTGAACTCTAGATTTATCCAAATTGCTAACTCTACCACTAAATCTACTCATACCACTATTTTGCTACCAACTCATTCTTGCCATCTTTAAACTTTAGCTCTATGCTTTATTTGGCATAAACAACAAAATCAAGATTGTAAACCTATTATTTCTATCCTGTAAATATAGCCTGCAATCGATTTATTTTAGGCCAAAAGACTTTAATAAAGACTATAGATCTTCTACATAACTTTTTTCTTGGGCCTAGATGCTTTAATATAAACTTTTTTCTTGGGCCTAGATTCTTTAATATAAGTCTACTATTAAAACATGACTCTAATAGGCCCATTTCTCCATAGCCCCAAGGGGTTTACTTTGCATTGAAAATTGCGTGCTTGTTGGTGCACTAAGATGTCTTATTAAAAGAAATATTTATACTTACATTAATCATCAACCCAGGATAAGCTTTTTTATTTCAAGAGTGTCAACATTGTATATGCAATGAGTTCAGAGGTCAATCCATAATGAAATGATTGGAATCGTTGCAATCACTAATATCTATTTCTCTAAGTTCAATCCAAATAATTCTAAAAGAATCCTTTAGAACATTCTCAAATCTACCTAATCTATTCTACAAGAAACTGAATCAGACTACAAGTAGAAAGAATCACTCTTAAAAATCTAATTGGTATTAACACTAATTCATTTGATATGAAGGAAAACTACAACAATTGAATCAACAAGTAACTAGGTAAACATATCATGGAAAGCAATCAACTATAACCTTGAGTTCTATGATAATGAAAAACAATCAAATGTTTAAATCAACATAGTCAATTCGATTAAGATTATCACGCAAGTGTAACACATAGATAAATTTAGAGTCTTGCCTGAACAATAACACAAACCAGAATCATCAATCCTCACATCAATTGGAATATCACTAACTTTACAGACTAACAGTAATGAACAATTATAAAAATAAACAGAAATGATTATAACACAATTGAAGCAGCAGATCTCCTATTCATTGTGCCCAAGCCTCCAGAAGTCCCCGCTGAAAGATATTGAGAATACAATTATGGATGAAATGCAATCTTCTTCATTAAAATTAATAACAGAGTTACAACATCACAACATCACAGTAGTGAAAATATCTGTGTTCAAAAAGAATAGTTACAATCTCAAAATTCCTCACTAGTTCAATTCGCCTCATGGCTTTATATAACTTTTGGAAAAATAAATGGATAGAAGTGAATCCTTAGGATCATTGGATCTTGAGGATTTAGAAACCCTCGAACTAATTTCATCACAGAATAGCATTGGTCATCCTGGTCTTCTGATATCCATCCTACTTAAGAGGTTGTCCTTTTCCTTTCCTGGATATTGTTGATCTATCATTTGAACATCAGTCATCCTATCCACATCCCTGCATAAAAAGATAGTGAAAGTTAGTTCTTCATGCTAGATTTATCCAATTTGTTAATACTCGATTTTACCAAGCTTCTACTATTGTTTCTTCTAGATTTATTCCTAAAATGAAGATAAACACATGAAGGCAAATGCTTAATTAAGCTATTACAAGGATAAAGCATACATTTTCCTTGGCCAACATACTCCCCTACTTACCTTTTTTCATTTCCTCATGCAATAAGATGGTTGATGTGTAGTTGAGTCAAGGATTAATTAGGATATACTTCCTCCTTATACAACAAAAGACCATTTTTCCATTTGAGAAATGCAAAAGCCTCGTTCACTCGATGATCTAGCATATTATAATCACTATGATACCCATTAGGAGGATAACAGATAATCAGATTTTGTATTGGAACCCTATACAATTAGGGCCCATGCTTAGGACCATATTGCTATATTTGTGTAGGTGAGTGGAGGCATCTTTGAAATTTCTAAATCCAAATGGCTCTACATTCCTGACATTGTTACTAGAGGCTTCCCATCTTTGTCTGGATCCAAACAAAGCTTGTTCTTTGATTTCTTGAAAGTATTCCTTCCCTGCCTATATTATGTCAGTATGAAGTGGTCCTAATTGACCCTTAAAACCTGTTCTTTTCATGAACTGTTTGTGCTGGACAGAGAGGTGTAGAGGTTTTGTGGGTTCTCCCCTAACCCATAATTCTATGCCATATTCCTTATTTTGAAAAGTATTATGGGCTTTAGCCCATTTAATCTAATTAATGGCAAAGGAAAGAAAAGATTGAAATTGATATCCCCTAAGAAGGGGCTAGGATTACTATCTAAGTCATCCTCTAAGAAAAAAATATGCATGTACAATTCACACAAAAGGCACTGTACCTATTAATTTTTTTCTTTGAAACACTTGACAAAGTCTGGAGCAGTCTTTATCTCTGTTGACTTACCAGCCTTAAAAACATTAACCTTCAATAAGAGGTATCTTTCTAGTAGAAATATTGCATAGTTGGTGGCAGGTGCTCGGCATGAAAAGGCATCTAAGTAAAGAGAGAAAACAATCTCCATTTTCTCCTTAGCCTTCTGCAACTTGGCATGTACTTCTTTGAATTTCTTCTGTTCATCCTTGTAATTAGTGAAAGTCTCATCCTTTGTGACAGTAAGTGCCTCAAATTTATTTCACAGTTCCTAGTGGAATTGTAGTGGCACTACCTTTCCTTTATGCTGAGCCAACTCCTATTACACCTTGGCTAGTTTGTTTTATAATTTTATAATGATTGCTTCCCTTACTAGAGGAATGTAATCAGGTGTTTCCTCTATCAGGACTTCATCATCCTGTGTTACCATTAAGTCAATTTGGAAAACAACCTCTGTTGCTTCTCAGATCGTACAACAATCAACATGGGTGTTTTCTTTAGTATCGGTTCGAACAACAACTTTAGTTGTTACTTGGGGCATATGGTTTTCTTCTTGAATATTGTTTGCAGAATTGGTTTGGACAACAACATTAGTAGCGGGGAAATCCATTTGAGTTTTCGTAGGGAAAACGAACAGATCTTCTGTCTACATTTTAGTACTCTTTAAAATACATTTCTCTATTTGGGTTTGAATAAAGCAAAGGGGTCTCAGTTTTGGTTTCAATATCTTCCCAAGAGCAATGTTCTATTTGGGTCCCTACAATCTCCAATTCTGTTTTCACTTTCTAGACCCTAATTGCTTCCTTCAACAATTCTCTCAGCTTCTTAACTGCTTTATTCTGCTTCCTGTGCTTTTTTAGCATATTCCTCAATCTATCCTTATATGTTTTCTTTGTCATGAGGTCTTTGATCGGTGGTGCCACAACTATATTTTCTTCAGGTTTAGGTGGAATGGTGTTGATATTAGGATGGAGTTCTAATGGGACCGTGTCTCCTAATGGATTCTCACCTTCCAGATCTCTTTCTTCATGAGCTTCCCTCTTAGGAGACTCTAATGAAATGGTGTCTCCTAAGAAATTATCAATTTCAAGGTCTTCTCCTATATGGGGCCTTGTCCTATGGGTACATCATAAAACTAGTGCCCGTGGTTGATTTTCACCTTCCAGGGCTTCTTCTGTAGGGTTTTCCTTTGTTGGGTTTTCTAGTGGATTAGTAGCTTCTGTTTGATTTTCCTCCCTGAGGGTTTCCCCTGCATGAACCTCTGCTTCAAGGGGATTCTCTATAGAAGGAACTAGTTCCCTCTTTCACTCCAAATTATTAGTACATGGCAAGGTTTCATCATGACCAGAACTACCAGCAAGGAAGACTGGTTAGGGGCATAATTCTGCTCTTCAGAATTATTAGATATCTCTCTTCCTTCATAGAATGTCCCCATATCCTCATAATCCTGCAAAGGGTCATATTGTGGACTTGGAGGGGGCATGTGAGATGCCCCTAATCCTTCTATTTCAATTGGGGTACGCCACTGCGATTTTACCCTTACAGAGCACCTTCACTTTACTGGGCCCAAGGACAAAGAGGGATTCTTTATTTTTTGTGTCCTTTTCGGACCTATCACTCTTGCCCCCTGCTATTCAATCTCTGGATTTTCTATAGGTGGGCTCAAAGTAGGATTTACAAGGTTATACCAGGTTAGGTGTTGCTGGGCTAGTTCATGAAGGATGATTAATTTTATTAGCCCATGATGGTTTATGACTAGATGTGGGTCCTTTGCCTTTCTGACATGATGAGCAATGTCGTGTAATACAAAATTTAAATAAAATGGCAAATTAACTGTGATTTTCTGTTTCAAAATAGCTAACAATTTAAGTTGATGAGGTTTTACCATGTCTTGATGTCCATCACATGTGATATACCTCTGCACAATGTTTGCCAATTCCTACCATGGTTGTCTTAAAGATGTAGGGTGAATCCCTTTTCCTTTTTGCACCAATTGCTCATCTAGGTCTAGGAATACTATGACTGTGTCCTACAGAAGAATATGTTTGTCTGTCCATCTCGTTCCTTCTACTGGAAGTCTGGAGATTTTAGCTATTACTACCTCAGAGACTGTTATGTTCTTGCCTTTCAATGTGGTGCAGCTATTCTGTAAATTATGCAGAAATTCAAGCATCATTTCCTCGTGAAATCCCTGCAATATGGTCAAGTGTTGGCCTATGGGGGCCTGACCTAGGTTTGAAGTTATTTAGCCAAACAAATCCCTACACTATTGACCCTTTCAGCATTAGCCCGTAGAGAGCAGACTGAAGTCTCACCCGAAGCAGAATGAGGGGATGCTGGAACCAAGTTTCCACACCCTTGAGATATCTGTGATGTCATTTTAGTCCAACTAGACTTGCCTTCATGTAGGTCACTTCACGCACTATTCTACCGTTCAGTACCTTCACGATTTGTTATAATCGACTTTCACACAGACCTAACTACGGGCTTAAGTCCTTTCGCACTGGTACGACAGCAAGCTGCGCTATTTCCCAAACTAGACTAAGTATCTTACTTAGTGACAAATCTTAATTATCTTCATGTAAATAGATCTTCCTACTTCTGTTCACTTAATCAATACAATTATACACATTTGCGCATCATATAAGCATTAAAAGTGAAATTTATACCCAAGATAACAAATGCATACATAGGAAATAAATACATAGAAATTTTAGAAACTTTTCTTTATTAATACTTCCAACTATTTATAGACTTCACTGGCCTTGTGCACTCAGTTTCAAGGGTCCACGCACTTAGCTACGAACTCCTAGGCCTCTATGCACTCAACTGCGGAGCCTCTTCCTACTCTATGACTCAAAACTAGACTTTTCATTTTAGATCTATCTCGCATACATCATATGTTCTTCATCTTAGATTAGCTTAGCTTAGTTACATAGGGCCTCACTCTATTTATACAATCTTCTATAGCCAACATTACAATAAAAAAATAAGGGCAGACAACCCTATGACTCTTTAACAAACTACGTGCTCCGTGCCCACAAAATACAGAGTCTTTACATTGGATTTACAAAATTGACAAAAATCTCGACTCTAAGATTCAAAACTTCTCTTGGGGGATCACACACCCAATAGGCCCCCAACACAAACATTGTGACTCTCCCTTGAGTCACTTTTTAGGATTCCAAACATGAATGAATATCCCAATGCCCTCTAGGGCTTCCACTTCCGTAATTTCTTGCATGGCTTCCTCAGCTATCATTTCTCCAGTTTCCATGACTTCTTCAGGTGCTGCCATAGTGCAATTCCACAATTCTCTCAGCGTCGCCGGTAATTTCTCAAGAAACAAATTTGTCTTCAGAATATCGAACAAGTCTCAGTTCATGAATATCTGAGTGTGCAACAACTCAGTTCTCAAATTGCCAAGTGTTGTTTGCTGGACAGTCATTTGTAATTTATAGTGCCTTTTGAATTTGAGTTCAACCGTTCCCCCCACATTTGGTCCATTAATGCTAGATTGGTGGCATATTTCAAGAATCTAGCCCACAAAGTTCACCTTAAATTCCTACCGCCCACTCCATTTGGTCTCAAACCAAGCATCACATCATGAATAGTGACTTTAACGATCACTTTCTAGCCAACTCGCGTGGCAATGCATCTGTTCTCGCACTGTCACAGACCCTGTGACAGTTTGCTACTATGCACAGTCCTGACATCGCGTGGTTCCTGGGTAGAGTAGTTTATAGTCTCGAACCTCCTTCAATTGCCTAGAGCTCTAAGATTTTGCTTCTATCGGCTAGTCAGATGGTTGGGCCCCCTGTGTATGGCTTCAAACAACTACAATTCACTTTTCCTGGGAAGGGTTCTCCATTTAACTTTACCAACTTTACCGCGCAACCATATGTAATATCCTTAGTAACATATGGTCCCAGCCAATGCATTTTGAGCTTCCCTGGAAATTTATCATACTTACTATCATACAACAGCACCAAATCATTCACCTTGAATATATGCAACTTAATATGTTGATTGTGCCATGCCTTTTCGCATTGCTTCTCGACTTGCTAGTGAAATCCAACCAAAAATCATTCTTCTTCTAGCTCATCCAACTGTGCGAGCCTCTCCTCCAGGGCTCCATGATCCGTCATACACGTGAGTTCTTCTATGCACAGACTAGGCACAATGTATTCCATAGGCATTACGGCTTCCACTCCAGAGACAAGTCTGAAAGATGTATGTCCCGTTAGTTTCTTACATGTCGTTCGATAAGACCATAACATTGTAGGTATGCCTAGGTCCCAATAACTTGGCTACGTGTTGCATACCTTGGTCAACATAGTTTCCAATACTTTGTTGAACACTCCTACTGTCCCATTAGCCTGTGGGTGATATGGTGTGCTCTTCTAGTGATACACCTGAAACTCTTCTGTTAGCACACTGATCATTTCCTTCAAGAAGTGTGTACCATGATCAGTCATCAAGATCTTTATACATCCAAATCGCATTAGTACATGTTCAAATAGAAACTTCGTGGTAGTCGCGCCCATGCAATCCTTCACCAGTTGTGATTCTGCCCAACGAGTCAGATACTCCATCACAGTGATAATGTACCTCACACCTGTCTTTCCTTAAGGTTTGATGGGTCCTACAAAATCTATTGCCCATTTTTCAAAAGGTTGCAATTTCATTTTTGGATTCAAAGGCATCTTGTCTCTCTGTGATGGCCTACCTTTTCTCTAACATATGTCGCATGCCTTGTAATATGCTTTTGAATCCTGATGAAGGGTTGGACATCACAACCCTATGCGTAGAATCTTCTGCGTGGTTGCTCTTCCTGCATAATGTCCTCCTACAATGCCCCCATGCATGTCTGTGAGGATGCTTCTTCATTCAAATTCAGGTACATACCTTCACAGTGTTTCATCATTCCCCATCTTGTATAAGTGTCGAGCAATGACAGAGAAATATACTGTGTGTACCACCAGTTCCTTCTTTTGCTGGACAAAGTATCCTTTCAGTGCAGTTCCAGTTGTTAGAAAGTGAATTACATCTTCAAAATGTACATCTGTTATGCTCACAGAAAAGAGCTGCGCGTCAGGTAAACCTTCCTCCAAATTAGTAGGTTCCTCTCCATTCTCAATGCGCAATAGGTGATCTGGTCTCGCATTCAATCATCCAGGTTTCACAACAACTTCAAAATCATATTCTTGGAATAATAAAAGTAATCTATAAATGCGCCCCCCTAGCATAGTCTTATTGACCAGGTATTTTAGTGCAAAGTGATCTACATACATCTTAAAGTGACCTCCCAGCAAGTAGTGTCAATAATTCTGGAGCGCATACACCACAACTAGCCCTTCATGCTCAGTGGTGGAATAGTTCTTCTCTGCTTTAGATAATCGGTGACTTGCAAACGTGATAGGGTGATCCAAGCCTTCTTTGCCATCCTGTGTTAGTAATACCCCCAATGCTATACATGACGCGTCGACATGTACATGGAACTCTTCCTCCCAGTTCAGGATGACTAGAATCAGTGCAGTAACCATATTTTATTTCAATATATCCAAGATTTTCTTACAGTCATCATTCCAGTAGAACATGACATCCTTTTTCAACAATTTTTCCATCGACGCGTTGATCTAGGCATAGCCTTTGGTAAACTTTCTATAATATCCCATATGTCCCAGAGTAGCGAGCAACTGTTTCACACTTCTTGGTGCTTCTAAGTTTAGAATCACTACGAACTTCACGGGGTCTACCATCAACCCTTGTCTGTAAACCACATGCCCCAATAGGTTCCCAAAAGGAATGAGAAACACACACATCTTGAGGTTGAGCGTTATTTGGTATCTTCAGCAGGTAGCGAGCATCAAGCGCAAGCTCACTACATGGAACTTAACCAGCCCCAATATAATCCAGTCATTAAAATAGACCTCCAAGAACTTATGAATATACTCCTTAAATTCTGCAACAACCACGTGCGAAAAGATAGTCGGTGCATTCTTTAATCCAAATGGCATGACAGCTTATTGAAAGTGACCCCACTTAGTCGCAAAGGTTGTCTTTCGCCTATCCTTTGGTGCGATTTTGATTTGGTGGTACCTAGAGAACACATCAGTGAAAGAATATGCTTCCTAACTGCCTACATTGTCCAACACTTCATCCGTGAATGAACATGGGAATGGATCATGCACACAAGCGTCATTCAATTTTTTGAGATCCACCCATATCCTTATCTCATCCTTCTGCTTCTTCTCTTGCACCACCATTGGGCTTACCAAATTGGATTCTTCCACAAGCTCAATGATGTCTGTTGTGACCATCTTGTCTAGTTCTACATGGACCTTATCCTTGTATTTTAGATTTAAGTGGTAAAGCCTCTGATTAATTAGCTTCGCGTCGAGATTTAACATGATCTTCATCACTCTTAGATCTCCAATTATTCATTTCAAATCCATAAAACTGGTCAGGAATAAGTCCTAATATTCACGGAGTAATTCAATGACCTTATGCACTGTTGCATCATCCCAGTAGTCTTTGATCTTCGTGAATTTGGGTTCTTCCTCCGTACCAATATTTACTTGTTTAGTTTTCACTAACGCAGTTATATCAGGCTTCTCAATCTGTGGTCCTTGAACCTCATGATGGCCTTCTATTTCTGGAATGTTAATATTCCACAGATCCTCATCCTCCTCTTCAGCAGTTACATTATAATATTCCAGTGCCTGACTCAGTTGAGTAGCCCATTCAGGCTTAATCAAGTCTACCGGCTCCTATGGTATCCTAAATATGGTTGATTTTACCTCTTGTAGTGCTTCATCAATACTATCCTACCCATCCTCAAAACTGAAGGTCATCATGAACCCTTTGTGCAGGATATCCCATTCACCTGTCCCATTGCGGAGCTCTATTTATATATACCAGTTCATTGGTATAACATTTAGGGTATGACAGAACAAGTGCACCCACTGAGGTTGTGGCTTCTCTCCATAGGCCTGCATCCACTTGGCCAGATGTGCGCGCGAATCATCCTACCCATTATACTTGTTTGTTAGTCACACCTTAGGCTTCCAAAATTGTACTCGCATCATTCTCCTACATTCGTGCCAATCATGAAAGCTTCCTTTGTGCGTACCTAACCATCTTGCAGGCATAGCGTGCAGTACCCAATCCAAGGCTTGGAAGTGATGTTTTTCTAGCACCTCCCTTTCGATTTCATCCAAGAAGGTATCTACCTCATTTAGACCATCATAAGTAGACAAATCTCTTACTTTTGTCGACATGCAACACAACGACCTGGTCATCATATTGCAATTCAACGTATTTACTTCATGTCATGGATTATGCCATCGTTCTATTACTTCATCGGAATCCGAAGTACAAGAGCTTTCGCACTCCCATGTAATCCACCCATCTGCAGTGGGATTTACTCAGTCTTGGTCTCATTCTGTTATCTTATAGATACAGTCCAAATCATCATCGCTCTCATAGTCGCAGACCAGATCTATATAGCACAATCCTTCAGCAAGGTCCATCGGTACAATTATGTGCAATGACTTCTTCTCAAAAATAATTTTTCTCTTCTTCATAGTGATTACCCCATTCATGTCAGTGGCCTAGTCAATTCCTAAGAGCACGGGGTAGGGACTGTTGTCGTCAACAATCTCTATCACTTCGAAATCTGCTAGCATGCTCACTCCCTCGATATCCACAATTATTCCCTGTAGTCGCCCCATGGGTATTATTTTCTTCTTGTTCGTCATCCTTAGTTGAATTGGAGACCATTACAGTGCAAGTCTCCCCATTTGCTCCCATGTCTGTTTTGACAGAACATTCACATCTGATCCAAAATCCAGAATGATTTGATCCATTTCATATTCTTCGATCTACATGGTTAGTCTCATTTCTCATCCCATCCTTGTTTTATGGTTTCTGATCTTCGGAACTACGTGAGGTTCTCCTGGCGCGGTCCCAGTGCATTTGTTGATGAGTTCCTATAGCCCTTTCACATCCTTACTATCATGCAATAACTTCATACATGTTTCAAGGAAAATTCTCAGCATGGATGGGTTCATTTCCTGATTTGGTTTATCTTTTCTTCCTGAAGTGGAGGCATCAACAAAGCTCTTCTTAGCTTCCATGAAGGTTTCCCAAGTGTGCTCCAAATCAAACCCAGCTTCCTTCACTAGAGCTTTGTGAACCCAAGTATTATCTTCTGTCTGGTTTCCCTTGTCATCTCCCATCGTGATTCCACTTCGGAGCACAATGTTTACGTTTGGGTCTTCCTCACGTGGCTCAGACCTCATCATCTATAGGTTTTGAATCGGGAGAGGCAATAGTGCTCCTTTGTCACATATCCTAGCTATCAACGTAGGACAATCTTCTGTCTCATGATCAAACAATGTGCAGTATTTGCATGACGAGCACATTGGATTCATGCAATCGCGGACATAGTGTCATGGCCCTCTACAATTGTAGCAAGTTAACTTTCCATGACCTCTACCAAGTCCTCCTCTGCCTCGGCCTCGTCCGCGCCCCTGAAATCCTATTTGTGCCATTCCTGCATTTTGGTCAAGGGGCTATGTTTTGGCCTAAACTCTGTAGGTGGGCTTTCTATCCATCATCAAGTCATAACTTCTGCAGGTACACTCGTCATGTCCCACCGACATACAAAAGTTGCAGAACAACTGTTGCGAAGTTTGTTTATACTTTTGTAACAAGTGACAATTGTCCATGGCATGTTTTTCAACTATTTGACAGATCACGCATCACAAAGCAAGTGCCACACTAGGTCCTGCTTGAGCTTCCGGTATTAAAGACATCAGTCCTCCTCCTACGAGGTAATTTGTAAAAATCGGGAAGTGGTCTTTGTCATGACCCTGACCCTTGAATTTTACAAACCATACTTCTTTGCACACTTCAGACCGAATCATCCTATCCTGTTTTAGACTCTACAATTCAATGCACAGATTCTTTAGCTGTACATGAATCTATTGAACCCCTAGGTTAGGATCTTGCATTTGGGTCTCGTGAAGCCTCATGGAAATCCCCAAAGCCTCTTCCTAAGTTGATATATTCTACTCTGATAGCGCACTTCTTAAATGTGGTAGTAGCGAAGCTATAAACCACTCGTGATGTTGTCCATCTGTCAGATTCATATTGGCCTTGCGAATCATACATTTCAGCCTCTGATCCAGCTCCCAAGGAGTCTTGCTTGGTATCATCATAATCTCTTTAAATCCAATGATCGACCACGCTTTAGACATAGGCCTACTAAATTCCCTAATTAGCGATGTTTGAATATCCATGACACTCGCATTCAGGTTATCGTAGGAATACTTAATATACTAGGTCAGTGCAAGATCTTGCAGGGCGCTAACCAGCATTGCTCTCTTGATATGATCATCTGTAACGCCTTATGATTACCATACAACACTTAAAATGAACTAGAATTTGTCCGGATCCTCATTTCCCAAACCTTTAAACACAGGAAACTTCACTATGTTTTCCATAGTGAATTGCGGTGGTGGTGGAGTTGGTACAGGTGAAGATGGAGGTGATGGTGGTGATGCTAGTGGTGGTGTGGGTGGAGGTTGTATTTGTGGAATTCTTTGTCTTATCAGATGAATATCACCTCGTGGAAAGACCTTCGCAAGCTCTTCCTCATCCCCTTTCTTGAGGTGAAATCAAGGGGCTATTTTCAGGACCCTTATTTCCTTCATTCCTATAAACCTTTCCACTTCGTGTACCCCTGAACATCAAGGTAACTGCATAACCCACTTTTCACACAACAAAATTTTAATCCAAGTATTCAAAGACTTTATGTATTTACCTCACGGTCCTTTGATAATGTGTCGATCTACCTCATTATAGCTAAATGAGGTGTCAACCGTGAACTCAGTAACGAATCCTCCTATAATACGATCAAGCCAATGATCAATCGCGCATGCTATCTTATCCTCCGATGCTTCCAACGTTCGCACTAGCTCTGGGGTCCACACAATAGGACCATCAAGTTTCCACCTTGCTTGGCTATCTACTAGCGTTGCGATCCACTCGTATAGCTCAGTAGGGAAGGACATAGAAAATATTTTGTGGATCTCTGTATATAGGTAGCTATCTAGCCACTCTTCTTTTGATAGTTGCAGGTTTCTATTTTCCTGTACCATGAACTCGTGAATTCTTCTATCCAACCAGCCTTCGATTTCTTTCTTAGTTGGATTCCAATGATACAACATCATACATCTCTTAGGTAGATTCCAATCCTGACAATGGAACCATTTGTTGGCTTATGGGGCCTAACCCAGTTTTGGACTTATTTAGCCAAACAAATCTCTACACTACTAGCCCTTTCAGCATCAACGCGCAGAGCACGGACTAAAGTCTCATCCAAAGCAGTATGGGGGGATGCTGGAACCAAGTTTCCACACTCTTGAGATGTCTATTACGTCGGTTTAGTCCAACTAGACCAGCCTTCGCGTAGGTCACTTCGCACATGTTTCTACCCTTTCAGTATCTTTGTGATTTGTTATAATCAACTTTCGTGCAGCCCTAACCAGGGGCTTAAGTCCTTTCGCACTACTATGGAAGTGAACTACACTATTTCCCAAACTAGACTAAGTATCTTACTTATCTTAGTGACAAATCTTAATTATCTTCGTGTAAACAGATCTTCCTACTTGCTTTTACTTAATCAACACAATTGGACACATTCGTGCATCATATAAGTATTATAAGTGAAATTTATACCCAAGATAGTAGATGCATAAATAGGAAATAAATACACATAAATGGTAGAAACTTCTCTTTATTAATACTTCCAACTGTTTATAGACTCGACTCGCCCTACGCACTCAGTTGCAAGGGTCTGCGCACTCAGCTGCAGAGCCTCTTCCTACTATACAACCCAAAACTATACTTTTCACTTCAGATCTATCACACATACATCATATGTTCTTCATCTTAGATTAGATTAGCTTAGCTACTTAGAGCCTCGCTCTATTTATACAATGCACCATGGGTAGATCTTCTACAGCCGACATTACAATAACAAAATAATGGAGGAAAACCCTTTGAATCTTTAACAAACTAAGCAGTCTGCACCCACAAAATGCGGAGTCTTTACATTGGATTTACAAAATTGACCAAAATCTGGGCTCTAAGCCCCAAAACTTCCCTTGGGGGATCCCGCGCCCAACATCATGTATTGTAGCCAATCAGTGCACTCAAGAGTCACATGACCCTGGTCTGATACTCTGAGCACTATGGGTGCACTTCGAATGGATTTTCCTCCCATGGTTGTTGTTTTCTAGTGGCTGGTTCACTTGCAATTTTGCATGCACTCCTTTCACACTTTCACAATTTAGAACAACACCATAGAACGTTAAAGCTATTGATAGAGTAGTGACATTGTTTTGAGAGTCAATATCAAAGGCAATTATGCTATTTGTCGCATTAATAATATTTGGTGAAGAATCATAATTAATTCACATCCTACCCATAATGGTTGCCTTCCCCCCTCTAATCAGAAAATGGTTTGATAATTATTACACACACGAATTCATAATGCAGTGTTTTAACTAGAAATCAGTTTAATAATGATCACACAAACTATTCATAAATCATCGCACATGATTTTCATAACGCAAACCATCCCCCCTCCAATTAGAAAAGGGCGTCCACACCTGCTAAGCATGGAAAAATGGAGACAGTGTTGATAAGTCATAAATGCAGGTGAAAAATGACATAAAAGTAGCGTAAAATACGAAGAGGGCAATCAAAGTAGTACACATAAAAATATTTGAAATGTCCGTAAAAAGAATAAAACATAGATTTATACCATTATGTAAATAGGTATTTACCTTAGGTGAAAAGGTGACAAACACATGATCAGCGATAAGTATTAATGATTGTCAGTAAAGTGATTAGATAATAATGATATAATGCATATAAGATATAGGTTACCATGCAGGTTGGTTAATTTAATTAGAAATGATGTTCAAATGGAAAATTCTCCTTTAGAAATGAATCCATAGGTGGTAATAGGATAGAGGATATTTTGCAGTGTAACCTAGTACTTCAATACCACAAGCAAAGCCACTACTACCAACAAATGTTCATAGCCTCGACAAGGTTGCTTTTTAACCCCAAGAATGAGCCAAATTCCTCCTTTTAGTTATTTAGATGATTCTCCTTATCCTTGCTATAAAGAGACCACTATACTAGCATGGTAACCAGATAATCATAGTTCCATTCACTGGGATATAAAAAAGTGATTAGGCTAGCTCGTGATGAGACCCCCTATCCCTATGACATTTTTAACTATCAAGAAGGTCATTACCTTGGTGTGGTGGCCATAATGGAATGCCACTTGTTACATCCTTATGATCATGGCAGTTTGGCTCATACTAAGACCCCCCATCCTCTTTAAGACAATGTTTGTTGCATTTTCATATTTTCATATTTTCATGCTTTTATTATAAAGGGAGGGAGGCTCATTTACTCCTTAAGAGTCAAGGATGGTGTAAGAAGTAAAAAAAATGTCAATGAAATTTATTCTCTTATCCCTATATCATCATATCAAAGGGATTTGTCCTTTTGAAAGTGTAAAAGATAAACCAACATGGTATAAGATAATAAATCATTTTATGATGTTTCCAAAGAAAAGGTATTCAACCAGTCATTATATAAATGCACCATGTCAGCTTTGGAATAAATATGACCATCGAAAGGTTTCATAAGTGATAATGGTATTAATATTACTATCTTTCCTTATCTCAGGTACAAATTTAAAATCCAATCGGATGGTTTTCATTCAAAGCACGGAAGAAGAAGAAAAGGGCAGAAAAGAATAATCAACAATGGAACAACAAAAGGAAATCAAAGCTATTCATTCTGTCAAACAACAGTTTTTCAATTCATTGAACAACAACTGCTCGGTTGATTGAACAACAAACACACAAAAAGAATCAGTTTTGTTCAATTGATTGAATAGTAATCGTTCAATCTTTTGAACAACATACAAAAAAAAATCAATGTTGTTCAATTGATTGAACAACAATCATTCAATCGTTTGAAAAACAAACACACAAAAAAAGAATCAGTGTTGTTCAATTAATTGAACAACGAACACACAAAAAGAAATCACTATTGTTCAATTGATTGAACAGTAAACCATGAAAGATAAATCAGTGTTATTCAATTGATTAAATAGAAAAGCACAAAAAATAAATCGACGTTTTTCAATTGATTGGACAACACCCATTCAATCGATTGAACAAAAAAATATACAAAAGAATTCAGTGTTGTTAAATTGATTGAACAGAAATCGTTCTATCGATTGAACAACAAAACATGAAAGAGAAATTAGTTTTGTTCAAAAGGTTGAACAACAATCATTCAATCGATTGAACAAGAAAACACACAAAAATAAATTTGCATTGTTCAATTGATTGAAAAACAATCATTCAGTCGATTGAACAACAAAACACACAGAAAAGGGCAATCAATGTTGTTCAATTGATTGAACAACAATCTTTAAATCAATTTAACAACAAAACACAAAAAATAAATCGGTGTTGTTCAATTGATTGAACAACACAACACACAAAAAAGGGAAATCAATGTTGTTCAATTGATTGAACAACAATCTTTAAATCAATTGAACAACAAAACACAAAAAAGAAATCGGTGTTGTTCAATTGATTGAACAGAAATCATTCAATTGATTGAACAACAAAACACACAGAAAGAAATTGGTGTTATTCAATTGATTGAAGTGCAATCACTCAGTCGATTAAACAATAATTATTAAACACACCAAAAAAAAAAAGAGAACTCCTCATATCTACATGGTGATGCCTAACTAAATTGAAAAAAATAGTAAGAGAAAATATACATTATTTACAGTTGAATAAAGATACATTTTTACAAAAACAAAGCTATTGGGTCATCACTCCCTGCAGCTAAAATTTTCATAGTGGGATCATCACGTACCTATTGACAAAAAGACTCTTTGGTGAGTGGTTTTTGATAAAGATGCAATCGATGTCGATTCACCTTGAAATAATGGCCAGACTCATCATGGTAGTCAGATTAAGCGTGCCATTGTTATGTACCTCTTGAATTTCATAAGGACCAAGCCACCTCGTCTGTTACTTTCCCGGAAAATCTTGGAATTTGGAATTGTAGAGGAGTGCCCAGTATCCTTTCTGAAACTTCTTCTTTTTAATAAGATTTCCATGCCACTTTTCCCTTTGCCATTGGATAATTGTGGTGTGCTGTAGAGAAAGTAGTCGAGCCTCATCCAATTCATTTATTTGTTGAAGTCATTTCGTTTGGGCCTCTATCAGATCCAATCCCACTTCCTGGGATGTTCTGAGAGTCTTTATTTCAAATTCAATGGGAAAGATAGGTTCTTTTCCAAATACAAGTTGGTATGGGGAATATGAAATAGTATTTCACCAATTTGTGTGATAGGCCCACAAGGCCTCTGGCAGTCTAGCAGCCTAGTCCTACCGATGTGTTGAAATTGTCTTGGTCAGAATTTCTTCTATGACCTTATTGGTGCTTTCAACCTACCTTTTTGCCTACGATTGATATGGGGAAGTGACTCTATCTGCGATGTGGTGGTTCCTTAGAGTGGTTGTATTTTTGTGTCCTACAAATTTCCCTCCTTGTTATCACTTCCCGAGGTAAACCATATCCCACAAATAACCCAAAAAAGAAATTAATTACAACTTCTTTTGTAGCACTTGGAAAATATATTGTTTCTACCCACTTTGTTACGTAGTCTGTGGAAACCAATATGTAGGCCTTTTCGTTTGATGGCGGATGAAATGGGCCAACAAAATCCAAATCCCATCATTTGAAATGTTTTATTACTAGTTGGATCTGCAGCGACATTTCATTAGATTGGCTAGGTCGGCCCATCCTTTGGTAGCTATCACAAGCCTCAACATATTTCTTAGCGTCTTTGAAAATAGTGGGCCAATAATAGCCCTTATATATTACTTTATGTCCCGTTCTACAATCTACAAAGAGTCCCCCATCGGGCTCATCATGGAAAGCCTTTAGGATGTCGTAAATTTCATCCTCACGAACGTATTTCTGTATACACATATCATACCCTATATGAAAAAGGTATCCACCAATCTAAGAAAATCAGGCACTACACTGGACGATTTGTTTCCTTTCCCTTGTTGTGAAGTGTCTAGGAAGCTTTCCTACTACTTGATAGTTTGCTACATCTACATACCATGGAATTTTGACTGCTATGGCAAACAAATGTTCATCTAGAAATTGGTCATCTACTACTAATGGATCATTTATATTTGGAGCATGAGTCAGAAAATTAGTGACTAGGTTTCCTTTCCCTGGACAATCTTTGGTAGTGATATCAAATTCCTGCAAAAGTAACAACCAATGAGTCACTCAACCATTTGTAATAGGTTTATTAGCTAAATATATTATGGCGGAATGATCAATATACAAAAAAAGATTGATAGCTAGTTATACAATGTCTAAATTTGTTTATGGCATAAATGATAGCTAATAATTCCTTTTCTGTCACTGTATAATTAAGTTCAACAGTAGTAATATTTTTGCTGATATAATATATAGCATAAGGTTTTCTGTCCTTCTCTTGGCTGAGGACAACGTCGATTGCTGCATGTGATGTGTCTGTAGAAATGTGGGAAGGCAATTCCTAGTTGGGTCCATGCAATATTTGTGTTGTCAAAACTAATTTCTTCAAATCTGTAAAAGTTGTGTCACATTTATCAGACCATTTAAAGTCAACATTTTCTATTAAATCATATAAAGGAGTAACAATTTGTGAAATTTTTTTGATAAACCTACGATAATAACTTGCATATCCAAGGAAGCTATGTACCTCCATCTAAGATAGTGTGTAAGTAGTAGGAGAATTACCTGTATCTTTGCTAGATCTACCTGTATCCCAACTGCACAGATGTAGTGTCCTAGGATTACGCCTTTTGTCATCATCATGTGACACCTAACATTGCTTAAACACAACCTGGTGATGATGCATTGTTCCAAAACCTTTTCTAATGTTTGTAGCACTTGATCAAGGTCATCCCCATATGGCATAAAGTCATCCATGTAAACTTCAAGTCATTCATTTATCAGATCAGCAAAAATGTTGAGTATGGCTCTTTGAAATGTAGTTGGGGCATTGCATAAGCCAAATGTTAATACACTATAAACAAATGTACCCCTCGGATAGGTAAAAGTTTTTTTGTCTTGGTCTTCAAGGGTGATTTGAATCTGATTATAGCCACTGAAGCTGTCTAGAAAATAAAAGAATTGTTACCCTACCAGAGTATCAAGGACTTGATCAATAAATGGAAGAGGGAAGTGATATTTCTATGTCGCCTTGTTCAATTCTTGGTAACCCACACAGATACACCACTTCCCATTTTTCTTGGGAACAACTACCAGTGGAGAGACCCACTTACTATTCGAAATAAAATAAATGAAATTCACATCCAACAGCTTTTGTAGCTCTTCTTTACAATATCTTTGAGGCGCGTATTCAATCTTAACTGAGGTTGCTAGATAGGATGAGCATCATTTTCGATGTAGATATGATGTGTACATAACTATGGGTCTATGCTCTTCATGTATGGATAGTTCCAGGAGAAATCCCCTTTATATTTTTGTAGGACCTAAATGAGCTTTTCTTATTGGTAACTGTTCAAGCTATCATTAATGTTTAAAACCTTTCCTGGTTCAATTTCAACAGGCTTGTTGTTATGAACAACAGTTGACTAGATATGTTGATCATTAGTATCTTTCAAAGGGTCTTCCAAGGCTTCATTGTCAAGAATTTCTTTCAACATTTGACATTTTACATTGTTCATATTAGCTAATTGATTAATAAAGTTATTGATTACACCATATTTAGTCTGATTCTTGAATTCAAGTTCCTCTACTATAGTAAGCAGTGAACAAATGATTTCTTCCATATATATGGGTGATTGTTTATGTATTTTTACAATGGGTAGACTTGGCTTGGAAGGAGGATATAAAACACGATTTTTTATAGCATCTCCCTGAGAAATGGTCATGTTGTCTTCTCGGAAACCTATATAAGCATCAGCTATTGCCTACCAAGGTTGGTCGAAAATCATAGGGTTCCCATCTAATCGACTCTTTGGGTTTATAATGAGAAAATCTGCTGGATACTCCCATGAATCAACAGAAACCGCAATATCCTGCAAAGTTCATTCTGGTCCTACCACTGAACAATCGACAACTTCAAGTAGGGTGGTGGTTGGTTCCAGAGCTGTAATACCAAGTGTCTTATAGGTTTCTGTTGTTAGGATGTTTTTTTTTTGGTAAGTTGTGTAGGTCCTTTTCTATTAACATAAAAGCATATTTACATCATCAGGGTGGTCTCACCCCGCCCCGAAGGGAAACCGGGTATCTTGACCACCCGAAGTTTTCCATAACAAACCAAAAATAGAATGTTTCCAACTGTTCAGTCCTTACTTCATATCCTTTATCTAATGTCCTATTTCTGCCTATATACTGCTTCCTATATATAAAAACAACAAAATTTTCATGCCTACAGAAGAGTAAAAACAAAACAACTCTCAAGACGGAGCGAAACATGCCTTTGATCAGTGCTTTTCAGGCTCAGATTGTTGAGCTTTTTCCTTCTTCACCAGCAGTCCACTTGCCTCCAGCTGTTGGTGCAGGTCCTCCAATCTTTTATCTTGCATGAGCAGCGTTATGACTATGTTCTTCAGTTCTTTTTTCACATTTGGAATACTCTGTACCATCTCAACCATCTCCAGGGCCACCTGTTCCAAGGCTTTTGCCATAAGTCTCTTCATCACCCAGTACAAGTGAAGACACTGCTTGTAAAGGGCCATTCTGCCTCTGGTATGACCAGGGTTAGGCATGAGAGCAATCCACTCTTCCATCTCTTCTTCAGATTGAGCCTGGATGGCTTCTTCTTCCCAATGCTCCATAATTCTCCTGATCTTTGGGTTGGATTTCTCCCTATACTCCTGCTCAGCAACTCTTACTCTATTTCCTATGGTTTGCCTTGTCCTCCGCCTTCCGACTCCCGCAGCAGTCTCTGCTTCCTCCTCTAGACTTGGGCTGCATTGTCGCCCCCTCCTTCCTCTCCTCTCCGCCAGATCCCTTCTCCGCCGACCACCTCGGCCCCTGCGTCCCTTCCCTCCTCTACCCTTGCCGCGGGATCCTCCCCTGCCCCTTCCTGCTGACTGATACGGGTCATCTTCTGCATCCTTAGTACCATCACCTGGTAAATTTCTCCACCTGTCTTTCCATGCTGCCGCCTCCTGATTTTCCGCCAACTCCTCGCTCTCTTCTTTTGAAATCTCAAAAACCTGTATCTTCGGCCGCCCTTCTTCTTCCACCTTGCGCTTGCCTTTCCTGTCCGCTGCGGGCTGACTCTGGTCCTTAGGACCCCCACTGCGTAACCATCTTCTTCCACTCCCGCTTCCTTCTGCCTCCATATTCCTGCTCCTTCTGTAATTATCGCCTCCTGCTTCCATTGCGAAAACGATAAGACTGCACTGTCATTCTGAGCTCCTGGCTTCAGATTTTATGTTCTCTTCCCGGCACTGGTCCCGTCGTCACCAATTATTCCTAAAACGCGTCTGCTCAACGATATCATTGCCAGAGATCTGCTGGTAGGTAAGCCCAAGGTCCGTAGCGTTGTGGACTGCTCTCCTCGCCGTCCTTCTATCCTTTCCAGTGAACAGCGGACCTGCACCCTTCCTCTGCTGGCCGCTCCACTTACCTATTACAATTATGCCTTGATCACCCTCGACTGTGACTTTCTTTGTGCGCCGCCAAATCGTTATTGTTCTCCTCGCCAGCTCATCCAGCCCGATCGGGCGGTCAGTTTCCTCCTGTAGAATGCTTTGTTGCTTCCTCATGATCAAGGTTTAAAATTGTTTTGAGACCATCCCAGCTGTGATCCCTCTCTAGGGATGTCCAACTTCTATCCAGTTTACTGCCTACTTCCTTGCTACCCCAATTTGCAAGGAAATCTGCCGCCTTGTTCCCATCTCGTCGGACATGCTTGATGGTTTTATAATCAATCTTGTTTAACAATTCCTCAATGTCTTTGATGATAGCTGCTGTCCTCCAACTTTTAGCAACTTTATCCCACCTCTGCCCATCCTTGAGTTTCCGCAACATCTCAATCGTGATTTACGAATCCCCTTCAATTTCCAGGTTCAGATATCTATTTCAGACAGCTATCCTCAGGCCTTCGTGAACATCCCAAAGTTCAGCTTCATTGTTCGTCATCTCTCCTACCCATTCAGCAAAAACCCATCTGGTTTTTCCTTTTCCATCCCGGAAGATACCTCCAAGACCTGCCGGACTTGGGTTACCCTTCGAAGCTCCATCAAAGTTTAATTTAATGGAGTGAATCCCAGGGTAGCTAAAAAGATTTTGACTTTGAACCTGTGGATTGCTTTGCCTCTCTTTTATTGGGTAGATCAAACTGAATTCTAAGTTTAGCAATGAGGCTATTCTTCCTTCCTGTTGGTCCATCTTCCAATCTTCCTCATCCCACCTGTCTGAAAGCACAGTTTCCCTGATTGCTTTACTTATCTCTTCCCAAACCTTTTCTAGCCTACTGTTTTGCCCCCTGAAAATTCTTTTATTGCGTTCCTTCCATATGAACCAGATCACAAAGCCAACTGCTAGACTCCATATTCTTCTGACCACTTTACTGTGGAATTGCCATGTTCCCCATTGTCCTATGGTCAAGCGAATATTTGTCTGGTCTCTCATTGTTCTACCAAATAGACCTCTGATCTTTTCCCATATGCTTTCTGCGAAAGGACACTTATTTAGGAGATGTTCTTGATTCTCTGCTTCCCTGTTACATAGGCTGCATCTTGACGGGCCTTGAAAACCCCTCTTTATGATTTTATCCCATGTTAAAATCTTTCCTTTTCTAACCAACCAGGCAAAGATTGTGACTTTTGGCCACCATTTTCCTTCCCATATCTTCTTCCAGTCTTGATAATCTTCATCCTGATTCTGCCTTGTAGTCAAGAAATAGGCTTCCTTTACTGTGAAAGACCCTCTCATTGTTTTGCCCCATCTTAGGATGTCCTCCCCAGTCCTGTTTCGTATTTTCCTAAGATCCATTTCTCTAAGGTAACCTTCCTCTATCTCCCTATTTATATTTTCAATCCATTCTCCTAGTTTTTTCCACTTTCTCCATATTTCTCTGTTCTCTTCTTCCACCCAATAGTCCTTTACATTATCCATCCCTAGCCTCTGTGCTCTCTGTTGAAGGTCTTCTAAGGTTTGTATTTCATTCATATTTCTTTTTTGCTGCCATCCATCTTCCCAAAATTTTGCTTTCTCTCCCCCTCGGATCTCCCAAAATGCATACTGCTTTATCAATTCTCTGTTCTGGCTTGCCAAATTCCAAATTGATGATCCTTTTGGGGTGTTTTGGATTCTCAGTTTTTCCTCTGTTTGTTCCGGCATATTATATTTGTATTCCCGAATCTTCTTCCATACATCTGTCCCTCCTTGCAGCCATCTCCACCATAATTTAGCTCCTAGGACTTTATTTAGAGTTTCAGGGTCCCTCACCCCCAAACCTCCTTCTTCCTTCCTTTGGATCAGATTTTCCCAAGAAACGAGGGCCCATTTTCTCTGTTGAGTTGGTCCTCCCCAGATAAACTTTCCAAAAATCTCCCTTACTTTTTCACATACGCCTTTCGATGCTGCTCTTATAGATAGGGTATACACTGGAATTGATTGGAGAATAGCCTTTAGAAGGACTATGCGGCTGGCGATGTTCAGAGATCTGAACGACCAGTTTGATAACCTCCTTTTTATTTTGTCAATAACCTCCTGCCAATTCTTCATGCCTATTGGATGTATGTCCAGTTGATTACCTAGATACTTAGTAGGAAGTTCTCCTTGTTTGAATCCCAAGGTTCTTGTGAGGTGAGCCTTTATTGCCTCTGGGGTATTAAAAATGAAAGTGCGCGATTTCTCCTTATTGATCTCCATGCCAGACGCTTCCGAAAATACCTCCAAAACCTCCTTGATTATTCTGACTTCCCTGAGGCTGACTTCTCTGAATAGCATTATATCATCAACAAATTGTTGATGTGTGATAGCTAAATTGTTTCCCCAAAGCTTTAAGCCTCTGAGCTTATTTCTCCTAGATTCTCTTTTTATGATTCTCCCGAGACCATCTGCTGCTAAAATAAATAGAAAGGGTGATAATGGATCACCTTGCCTTATACCCCTAGAGGCATTAAAGGGCTTTGAAGGATTACCATTGACCAAAATTGAGAAAATGGGGGTGGAGACCATACTGAATACCCATTCAATCCAGCGCTTTTCAAAACCGTATGCTTCCATCACCGCACAGAGATATCTCCAATTCAGGCGATCATACGCCTTTGAGAGATCCAGCTTAATCATCATTCCTTTCCTCTTGTGTTGGTTGAGGGAATGAATCATCTCTTGGGCCACCACTAAACCATCTATAATTTGCCTTCCTTCAACAAAACTCGTTTGTTCAGGGGAGATGATGCTTGGGAGGAGCGGTTTCAATCTTTTTGCCACTAGAGTTGCAATTATTTTATAAATAACGTTGCACAGAGCAATGGGTCGAAATCCTTGAGCTTCCTCAGAGTTATTAGTTTTAGGAATTAAAGTTATAAAGGTGGAATTCATACCTGACCACATTCTGTGCTTTATCCGAGATTCTTCGACCACTTCCAGGATGTCCTGTCCTAGAAACTACCAGCCAGCTTGATAAAATTCAGCTGTAAAGCCATCTGGCCCTGGAGCTTTTCCTTTTTTCATGTTCATGATTACCTCTTTGACTTCTGCTAGTGTTGCTGCGCGCATGAGGCCTTTGTTCTGCTCCTTTGTGATCATTTTTGGGATTTCCTTACAGATTTGATTGATTGCTACCCCTCTATCATCCTGGGCTTCAGTAAGGATCCCCTTATGGTAGTCAGTTAGGACTTTCTCTATTCCATCTTGTTCTATTACTCTCTCTCCTGCTTCATTTTTAATTGAGAAGATCTGGTTCCGTTGCCTGTGTTGAATCATTGCTTGATGAAAGAATTTAGTATTCCTCTCTCCTTCCCGAAGCCAATTTATTCTTGACTTCTGTCTCCAAAGGATCTCCTCCTGTTTTCTCCTTTCCTCCAGCTGGCTTATTAAACTGTTCTCCTCCTTACTCCTTTCTTCATCTCTTCCCTCCAGGATAATTTGCTGCTGAACCTCCTCCATTGCCTTTTCAAGTTTTTGTTTTTCCTCAAAGATATTCCCAAAGTCCTCCTTGTTCCATTTTATAATTTTGTCTTTTATTTCCTTAAGCCTTAATTGGAAAGTATGCATTTTACATTGTCCTCTGACTTGACTTTGGATCCACCATTCTTCTAATTTATTGAGAAAATCCGGGTTTCTGAGCCAAAAGGACTCAAAACGGAAAGGTTTCTTGCTTTTGATTTTTTTAATGTTAATTTCCAAACATATCATCCAGTGATCAGATTCTAAGCCTGGGAGAATTTTGGCCTCTATGAAAACATTTTTATTCAGAACTTGCTCAGATAGGAGGAATCTATCCAGCTTTGAAGCAATCTGATTCCTGCCACCCCTCCTGTTGTTCCAGGTGAACACCCCATTTGTTGTTGGAGTGTCTACTAATCTTAGATTTGTTATGAGTTCATTGAAATCTTCCATACTTGGATCCTGTCTCTTGATGCCTCCTCGTTTCTCTCCTAAATCCCAGATCAAATTGAAATCACCGCCTATTATCCATAAATCGTCTGGGATTAATTTTCTTACTGCCTGAATATTCCTCATAAACTCTTTTCGGCCCCTGGGAAGGTGAGGGCCATACACTCCAGAAATGAGTATTCTTTCCTTCGTTCCTACTATCCTACACACTCCAGAAAGGATTCTGGGAAGGCTGATCCAATTCTCGAAGATGACCTCCTCTGAATTCCATAGTATCGCTAAGCCACCAGCTGACCCCTCCGCGTCCTGGGCCATGACTTCAAATTTTGATTTAGCTTTGTCCAAAATTTCCTGTATCTGTTGTTGATTCATTTTAGTTTCTTGAATCAGCATTATACTCGGTTTATCTTTCTTCAACCTCTCCTTCAGGTACCTCTGTTTTCCTTTACTGTTAAGTCCCCTTATATTCCAGCTTGTGATAATCATTTACAACTTTTTAGGAGGGGGGTGAAATACCTCAAACAGAGGTATTACCTTTCTGGAATTAACAAGAGTTTCCCATACTGCTTGGATCATCTCATTCATGGGTTTCCTCCCTCTTTTCCTTCCTCCTTTGCCATGTCCATCCAATCCTACTGTCTGAGACCCTGACGCTTCTAATTGTTCTGGTCCGGTCTCCACCAATCCTCCTTTCTTCTCCTTAAATTTATGATAGGCCTCCTTGTATTGTTGTTTTTGAATCTCAGGGATGAATCTCTCATCTAAATGCCTCCATGCTTGCAAGATTTTTTTCATTATCCGTTTTTCTTCAGTCCCGTTCTCTTTCTGTTTGTCTGACCCTTGTTTAGGTTGCTCTTCTGGTTTGTCCTGGTGGTCTCCCATTTCAACTTCAGTTTCTTTCGTTTGGCTGTTGGATCCGCCTAGGGTATCCGTTATGATTTCCATCGGGACAGTCTCCACAACCGGTTCTTCCTGTTTACCTTCTTCAGTCTCCTCTTCCTCGTCTTGTAGGGCTTGGAATTTGTTTTGATTTTCCACGGGGATGTTTTTTTCCTTTTGTTTGCTCTTTTTGTCCCTCGATCCGTGTCTTCTGTCTCCTGTGGACTTCCTTAAATCCCCTCTCTTCTGTCTCAGTTGCCGTTGTTTTCCCTTTGCTCTTCTTCTATTATTCTTTTAAGCTCTCCTTCCCTGTTCTGAGGGAATTCTCTATACAGGTGACCATATTCGTGGCACTTTCGACACCGAAAGGGTATGTGCTCGTAATCTAAAGATTGCTGCCAAACTTCATCGCGGTATTCCACTTCCACAAATTCAGGCAAAGGTTCTGCTATATTCATGTATACGCAGATCCTTGCTTAGGAGGTAAATTTTCCCCTTTTGGTTGATTCTGCAACTTTGACAAAAGCCCCTATTGAGTTACTGATTCCTTCGAGAATCTCAGGGTTCCAAAACTCTGAAGGTAATCCGAACAAACGAACCCATACAGGAGCAGCAAGCAATTTTTCTGCATCCGAGTTGTACCTTTCCTCCCAATGCCTCATGAATAACCCTGCATTATTCATAAAATATGGTCCCTCTTCGAAGATTCTTTCCTTATCCTCTAGATTCACAAAGATGACAGTAAAGAAACCCTTTGCTCCCAGTTTCAGATCAATATGCCCTTTTGGTTTCCATCTTAATTGGATCCATTTTACCAAATCCCTCTCAGAGGGCCAAAAACCTATAAACTTACAGATTAAAGCATGGTATTTCATGTAGCTTCGATAATATTCCAGTTTGTTGTTTGGAATCACATACCTTGGTCATTTCTGGGCCCTTGGAAGACACCTTCCCCCCATTTTTTCTTGCCATTGATTGCCCAGGACTGGAATATCTTTATCGTTATCCATCTGTGGGGCAGTTCTGCTTCCCCCACTGGATTCCTCTGCCACTACGTTTTTAAAGGAGGGGATCTCTCCCCTCCCCGTGGTACCTTCCATGGGCTCCTTCAGGATAAAATGTTCGATCTGATCTTCACTATCTTGTTTCCCTCCATGCAGAAAATCACCAATCCGTATGAGAGCTCTTGCTCGATCCCTGACCTCCGCTTTTCCATATCGCTTCTCTGGAGCGCCGACACACTGCAAAACCCTAACGTTCCTTGTCAGAGCGACTCGTCATTCCCAGGGCCACACTTGATCATGAGAAGGTCATAGTTTAGATTAGTTTGATCACCTCTGTTGTTAGGATGTTAGTGGTTGCACCTAATTCAATTAGTGTGCTTGGAAAGGAGTAGCCATATATTTGAACTGTAACCATGGGATTCCCAGGATATTCATACTTTATCGGAGTTTCCCCTCCTAAAAGAAAATCAGACAAGGTCCCTACAATGTGAATGGTGGGTGGAGCTTTTGCTTTCCTCACGGGATCTTTTGCACATAGCTCTTTAATTGTTTTAGCATAAATAGGAATGTCTTGGATGGTTTTGAGGAGAGGAATTTTAATGAAAATATTTTTCAGTTCCCCTACAAGATGAAAGTCTATATAAATAACTGGTTTAGTTATTGTTAATCTTTCAGGGAACGGGGGAGAAGTAACTATGAGTTTTTCATGGTCTTTATGCTCAACTATATCTTCTTCTTGTTTTATTTCTGTGACAGTCACAGTTGATTGTGTATGTACAAGTGGGGTTTTTAACTTAATTGATGGCTAGTATCTGTCTTCCTTAGGAGTGATAATGCCTTCTGATCTTAGTATGAGTTGTTACATTCCTTTTGTTCAATCTCATAGTCTGAGTTTTTGACAATTTGCACCAGCTAAACCGGTTTATTATTGGGATTTGGATTCAATTGGGCTATAAATTGGGGATGTAGAAGGGGCTGAGGATTTTGTTGTAATGGATACAGGGTTGATAATGTAGGTTGAGGTTGAGGAACCATCCCCATAGGCATATTGGTTATCCCTAAAGGTCACTGTCAATTCGAAGACCAGTTCAGATTTTGTGAAGTAGAGGTAGGCTACTGGGATGGATATGGATTACCTTACCAAATAGGAGTAAAAGGAGAATTCAGCCAACCATTACCCAGAAAGGACTGAGTCAGCCAAGGTGTCATAGGAAATGGTTGGGATTTCCAATTCAAGTAAGGTGATTGGCCTTTCCATGCTGCTGTGGAATTATGTTGTTGATTAAATGATGAAGAAGGAAAGCAGTTGGCTGTGTCTTGTGACATACCTGTGGGTTTGGCCTGCCATTGTCGATGTTGATTCATCAATTATACTAGTTTTGTCTCTTCTTCTGCTTCTTTGAAAACTGCTTTCGGGCCTGGAAATTATGTACACTACTTAGTGGTGTGGTCCTTGGTGTAGATATAACATATCTGGACCATGTCCATAGGTTGTGCTTCTTCCGGCAGCATGGGGAAAAGGCGGCCACGTTCTGTTCTACTAAGGGTTGTTTATATTTAGCCCACAGGATGTCCAAATATGTTGTAAGGGTGCCCAGGATGTCTATCTTGAAGTGTTCTAGGAGGTTACCAATTTCCATTCTGGTTACGCCTCCACTATGTGGTTTGCTTCCTCTAGTCATGGGATCTCTTCTTCTTGACCTGGTGCATGTGCTACCTTGCGAATACCTTATACACAAGAGAACAATTTCATCATAATATTCTTGAGAAATAAATCCTTTCCCCATCAAATTGAGAGTTTCTACCCATTATTATTTCATTCCCTTAATTAAGATGGCTCTCAAGAGTTATTTTGGTAATGTGGTGTCAGGGGATCTCTGCAAATTATAGTGAAACCATTCAAAATATTCTTCTAAAGTTTCATTATCCTTTGCAGCCATCTTAATGATTCCATATTTTAATTCCCTAGTCCTGCAGAAGTCTTGGTACCTTGTGAGGAAAGAAGTCTTGATGTCATCCCAAGAGTTAATAGTACGTCCACCTAAACCCATGAACCACCTCAAAGCTACTCCTTTTAGAGTAGAAGAATTTTTTTTTAATTTTTGAGGGTCAGTGGCATAGTCATACCCTCTGTAGATGACATCAAACTTGAATAAGAAGGCATTTGTATCCTCTATGATCATCCCATGAAAAATTGGGATGCTTTGCAAGGGAATAAATTTCATCAGGGCATTGGCCACTTGGTCGACTATGTGTTATTCTATTGTCGAGGTCTGACCTTGAGGTACTTGGTTTTCCATTTGGTAAAAAGTGTGCCAATCTCCTTCAGGGATTTTAGGGGATGTTATTCAAGTAAGTAGAGGATTCCCCATCGAAGTTGATTTTGCAGCACTAACTAGATCTGGGATCATAAGAGATCCTTGTTCAGAAAACTATGGTCCTACCTTAGTAGTTACACTGGTTTCTCCCTCTCCTCCTCTTAAGTTGCACAATTTTCCCCCTTATAGAGGATTGAAATGTAAATTTGTTGTAACCTAAAATCTCTATTCAGGTCCTCCAATTTGGCTATGAATCTCAGCGTAAAATGCAGATGGTGAACCTGTTGCTTGAGGGCTTACAATAGGGATTTTTCTAGATACAGTTTGGAATCCTGCTGATGTCTGAGACTCTGCTTTTCTTTTTATTTTGTCTATAAAAGTTGATCTCCCAAGGTTCACCGAGCCCTTGGGCTTTGTGGATTTAGCTGGGGAGTTATGATCTTTTTCTATCTTTTTATTCCTAGTCATTCATAAAAACCTATTCCTATTCAACCTCTATGAAATTGCTGAAAAGCGGGCTGAAGAGCAAGCACTTTACTTGCTGGTTACTTAGGTTCTTACCTCCCATTTTTAAAACCCAGTTCTTTTACAACAAAATAAAAAGAAATCACATTGAAGCACTCTCCCGACAACGATGCCAAAATGTTGGGGCACTAAGATGTCTTATTAAAAGAAATCTTAATACCTACATTAATCATCAACCCAGAGTAAGTATATTTATTTCAAGAGTGTCAGCATTGTATATGCAGTGAGTTTAAGTTCAATCCCTAATGAAATTATTGGAATCGTTGCAACCACTAATATCTATTTCTCTAAGTTCAATCCAAATAATTCAGAAAGAAACCATTAGAACATTATCAAATCTACCTAATATATTCTACAAGAAACTGAATCGGAATGAAAATAGAAAGAATCACTCTTAACAATCTAATTGGTATTGACACTAATTCATTTGATATGAAGGAAAACTACAACTATTTAATCAACAAGTAACTAGGTAAACATATCATGGAAAGAAATCAACTATAACCTTGAGATTTGTGATTATGAACAATAATCAAATGTTTAAATCAACATATTCAATTTGATAAATATTATCACGCAAGTGTAACACATAACTAAATCTAGAGTCTCATCTAAACATCAACACAAGCCAGAATCATCAATCCTCATGTTATCTCAAAATCATACCCTGGAAGGCTGCAACCAGGAAGACTTCAAGTAACTATTTCAAACCAATCTTTTGACTAAGGCTTAGCCTCCTTAGCCTAAGAGGGCTCTCTCAAAGGGTTATTGATTTTGACTAATAATAAGATGGCTAACTCTTGTGGAATGACATTAACAAATATGAAGGCTAGATAGACATTACATAAGTTTCCATTGGGCCTATGGAGTCAATCATACTTCAGTAAACAATGATACTGCCTTTACATAGAAGTCAGGGCACTTAACATTTAGATGTTTAGAACACAACTCATATAAAACCATAGTTCATAAATGCATACAGGAAATCAGAGCACAATCAGTGAATTCTGAGTGATTACACATATATGCAACTGTAAAAGACATTAAGGAAAGAACAAATCACACATTCTAAACATGGAGATCCTTCATGAATCCTGAGAAAAAAATCAGATAACTTATATTACTGAAAATGGGTCTTTACATAAGCCAAAACAGTACTTCTGTTATAAAATTTCCAACCCTCATTACATTGCTGTTTCAGCTATATATAGAATCCTTATTCTAACTAATTCAAGCTTCCTCCTCCAGCATGAGGGGAATTTGTTAACTCGATAGCTATCTCTAATGACACCTATCAGCTATTTAACTAACTATTAAATACAATAAAGCGCTGACTTGAATTTTAAAAAGTTCTAAATTAACTATGACTCTAACTCCATTTTCCATGCAATAGTGGCTTCTCCTTGTTCCTTGACACCTGGTCCTCTTTCGATTTGGATGAGCTGGATATTTAATACTCCATATTGACCTTGAACGCTGAATCTTTAACTGCCCAGTAGTATTAGGAGATGTCCCTTGCTTCTCGGCTCCTGTTTTCCTCAATTTGCTCGGATGTATAACAGCATGTTTCTAGCCTTTAATAACCCAAGATATGGAACACTGCCACGTTTTTGATGTGCTGTAGGCTGCATTGATGGACATGTGTGTAGGCAAAATTTCCTTGTATGCAAATCATTAAATGCCTTTTGAACGGTGATAAAGGGGCTTTATAACAGAAACTTAGACTTAGGTTAAAATATTCCACCTTTTTTAAATGTACACCTGTCTTGGTCTGAATGGATATTGTAGCTCCATCTGATGTCTTGCGTACCCTTTAGGTGTCTCTCTTTCAAAATTCCCGTTCATAAAACAAAACTGCCTGTCTGCATTAAAATCATCACCTACAGCAGTTTCGTAGCGCGCTACGAAACTGCTTTTTTATTTAAAACAGCTTGCTTTTGACCCGAAATCTTTATCACCCAAACATCTGATTGCCAAAAACTCCCTTTGGTTTTTCATATGTATAGCAGGGATTTACATGTATTCAAAACAATAAGACTAAGCAAAATTAACAAAAATTTGGAACAAAACCTTTCTTGAAAGGAAAATTCATTTAGTAGGTAATTGGCGTAGCTGTGCCTTCAGGTCTCTAGCAGCTTTCTTCAGTTGGTTAATCTCATCTTCAGCTGCTTCTATTTGGCTCTTCATGGCTACTATATAATCTCCTTGAGATGTGATTACTGTTTCGCTTGTGCTGCTCTTTTGCCAAGGTTGTGTCCCTTTCCCTGTTTCCTCTGTTCTGGGCAGTGCTTCTTGTGCTTGCTAGAATTTTCTGGTCATAGGTCTTCTAGGTTTAAAAATAAACTCCTGAGCTGGCTCATCAAATTTAAGCCTTTTTGAGGCCTTGGTTTTCTTAATACTTTCTTGCGGTGACTGGGACAAATCAATATGAACTGGTTCAGACTGCTCGAATTCAATGGCCTGTAATAAATCATTCAAGCTTGCCTTAGACACTGGGCTCTCTTCAACAGCTACAGCTTTACCTTTTTCCTTATTTATTTGGCTTCTTGTCCTTACCCTTGAGACTACTTTAGATCTGCTTGTTTCGGGTACAGCTTTCTTACTCTGAGTTTTTTCCTTTGATGATTTCTGAGGTTGTTCTTGAATGATTAGTGGCTTCACTGGTTTTTGTAGCTATTGCTTGGTTTGCTTTTTAGCTCTTACTTCCTTTTGAAGCTCAGCTATGGTGAATTCTCTGGCTGGTTGTGGAGTAAGACCAGTCTTGCTTTGGAATCCAGCCATGAAAATAAACGAATTCCAGTCTCTGCCTATCTTTTGGAGGCATCTAAAACTAGCAACTTAATCAAACCATGATGAAATAAAGAGGTTTCACAGTCCTCTTTCCTCAGCTGCACCTTATCACACATCTTACTGTTAAACTGCGAAATAAATAAAAAGGAATTTCTATGGAGAGTTTCCCGGTGAAATGCAAGAGCAGTTTAAAATGGTAAGAAATAGACCTTATGTACCTTCCTTCACAGGTCAAAATATTTCTGTATGCAGATGAGGAAGAGGCATAATGTTCCTTGACATTAATTTCTGGGCATGCTTTTGTTAAGGTCTTCATTTACATATGCCTCCTTTTAAAAATCCTTACAAGGATTCATATCAAATTTAAAATTTTTATACCATTCTTCTGTCCTCTTGGATCTCTGTTACAGCAGCTATTACTTCTGGAGAAACCTGTACTTCTAGCATGGCTATCTTTGAATTTAAACTAGTGAAGTTTAGCGCAAATTCCTTAGTTACCTGTGCATGTCCCCCTTGTAGCTTTTTGCAAAAGTTCCAGCACCTGGCATATTTGAACGCTTTCTTCATGCCTTCATCCCTCAACGCTATGTCCAGGCCTTCAGGTTCATTCCTCTGACATTTACCGGATCTGTGCTCTTTTCTCTCCATTTTTTTTCCTTTGAGATCTTCACACCCAAATTCTAACATCTCCGGTCGGGATGGTGATTCAGCTCCTTTTTTAATTTAGCCTCGCTTGTAATCAGGCTCGCTTGAAATCAGCCTCGCTTGAAATTCAAATTGAAACACTTCAATGCATAATTAGGCAGACTGGTCACTCATGCAGCACTTACGACCATCATTAAGGTCTATGCACGGTAAAATCTCTTGGAATGATATATCTGCGCATATCGAAAGTCTATTGGTGGAGTAGTGGCAAATGAACGTTCAAACATGATACAAGAGGTACACAGACTGAAATGAGTAGACAAAAATGATGACTCACCTACGGACATGACATTTCGGGAAAGATTCGCTGCAAAATGCACAAATCCATGATTTCGCAACACTGTTAGCTATAATTTTTAATGATGCTCTGCGAAACTGCCTAATCATGACGCGCTGCGAAACTGCTAAACCATGATTGCGCTGCGAAATTGGCAAATGAGATTACGCTGTGAAATCACTAAAAGACACGGTGACTCGGATAAGACAAGACAGGACTATGGAAAAATGATGGGCGGAGGAGAACCAATAGGAGTGGAGTATGATTTAAGTTAAAAACTTTTAAAACTCCAAATCCTAAGTGAGAAAAATAAAATGAAATCAACTTTAACACAGACCTTTGTCATCAAACTAGGACAGGCAATTATATGCATCAAACTTTAGTTCTAAGTGATAACACCTCACATGAATCGAAATAGTGCTAACTTTACAGACTAACAATAATGAACAATTATAAAAATAAATAGAAATGATTATAACACAATTGAAGCAACAAATCTCCTATTGACTGGGCTTAAGTCTCTAGAAGTCCCTGTTGAGAGATATTCAGAATATGATTATGGATGAAATGCAATCTTCTTCATTAAAATTAATAACAGAGTTACAACATCACAGTAATGAAAATATCTGTGTTCAAAAAGAGTAGTTACAATCTCAAAATTCCTCACTAGTTGTTCAATTCGCCTCATGGCCTTATATAACTTTTGGAAAAATAAATGGATAGATGCAAATCCTTAGGATCATAGGATCCTGAGGATTTTTGAACCCTCAATTTGATTTCATCACATAATAGCATTGGTCCTCCTGGTCTTCCATTATCCCTCCTACTCAAGACGTTGTCCTTTTCCTTTCCTAGCCATTGTTGTTTCGTCATTTGAATAGTAGTCACCCAATATGCATCCCTACATAAAAATATAGGTAAAGTTAATTTTTCATGCCAGATGTATCCAATTTGTAAATAATCGATTTTACCTAGATTCTTGTATTGTTTCTTCTAGTTTTGTTCCTAGAACGAAGATAAACACATGAATACAAATTCTTAATTAAGCTATTACGAGGAGAAAACATACCTTTTCCTTGACCCAACAACACCCATGGTCACAAACTCCACAATGTAACCATGTTTTGCTTCTTATGGATTTGTCCCCAGCTCCTTTATCCTAACACTTTTCTATTGTGCCCTTGAATTTCTTTCAAGGTCTGCCTTGTGGGATTATGTGTTTCATTGGGTCCCCTTTCCACTTCTCCCATTGGTCATTACTACCAAACTATACATACTGACATTTACTGACACATGTTACCCCAATGATCCTTCTTATGCACATTAAAACCTTCTAGGGTTAAAGGATCAGGATGAGTTGGATCGACGAGTCCTTCTGCTACACCTATGAACCAATGAACTACTGCCATGTAGCCCCTTGCCTAGTCATCGTGTAGAACCCCCATTTTGCCTTCATAAATCTTCTGGAGTTGACCTTTATGGATGATGTCATACTAAAATCATATCCACCACATGCCATTTGAGTTGTGACACGTGTCACTCATAAATGACCCACTAGGGTACCTAAAAACACCAAATATGCATGCCACATGTCCTCCAGAGAGAAGACAAGAAAAGGGTCCCAAGGCCTTTTTTCTCTGTTAATTTATTCATTAAATTATTTTAATAAAACCATAGATTTCAAGCCTTTTATGCCTATTCTCGTGCCATGTTTCCCAAACTTGACTAATCCATGGCCTTCAAACTTTTATGCACACCTTTACACTTTCGTGGTAGTTCCATTGGGATGGCATCATCCCTGGATTTTCCGTTTGGGTGCACCTTTAATTCTTCTAATAAATACTCTGTGTGCTTAGTTGTATAGTGGGAACTCCCACTTTAAAGCTTGGCCAATAAAATCCCTTGCCTCATGTTGTCATCAAATCCATGTCTACCCAATCCTCTAGTCAGTCACAGCTATAAAAACCTCTTGGTGGTTTGGGGTATTTGGGGGGGGTTGTAGCATTCATCTCCAACGTCGATTTCAATGTAGAAATTAATGTTTAGATTCAAAACTACTCATGAAATTTAGTAAAACATAATACTCAAATCTACTCTACTATTCTATGGAATTCAATTCACGATAGAAAACACAAAACATAAACATGCAAGAATATTTTTCACACATGCACAAAGATTAATCTAGTGGAAAAAAATTGTTCAAAACCACTTTCTATCTATATTTCATTAATTAAAGAATAGAGATGAATACATATGCTTTCTCAATCCTGAATAGAACCTACAAGTGTATAGTTTATCTCTCTGCCTAACTCATTAACTATGGATTACACTTAGCCAATTTCAATCCCTCCAAGCTCCTATTTCCTTGTGTTGTTAATTGAGGAAATTAGCCCCTATTATTTAGGAAATTCCATCTATTCCACAATTCCTCTAGGTACATCCTCTGACTGCATGTGCCACCCGTACTGATGGGAATAGTCTACAACTGATAGTACATTGCCTTGGAATATCCATCTCAACTAGGTAACTTGAATTCTCTACATGTAATTTTTTTTTGGGATGAATGATCAATTAATTGGTTAATCATTGAGTGTGGGTGAAGTTCCATGTCCACAACTTCACCTCCACTATTAACAATTAGAACTAGTTTAACATACCATAACTCAATTTAACTTAAATATATTGCTACTAATTAGAAATCAATCATACTAAATTGAACTCAATATTCCCCAACTTGAATTAACTAAGTGACAAGTGCCACATCACCTTAGTTAACTACCTCCAAGATTTATGTTGAAATATAAATTCAAATTTTCTCTAGTTTGACCAAGGCAAAGTCAAACCGAGATTTTTCAGCAAGAAAGGGATTATCAACCACCTCTATCCTACACCTGTGGAACTAAAAATTCCCTCTCGAAAATGCCTTTATCAAAATATTAGCATCTTTTTCCTTTGTTGGAATGTATTGCAACAACATTATCTGCCTCTCCACACAATCCCGTAAATGTTGATACCATATATCTATATTCTTGGATCAATCGTGAAAAATGGGATTTTCAGAGAATTTGATGCAACTCTGACTATCACAATAGGTCACAATTGGATCCATTATCTTACCAAACAATCCAATAAGTATCTTTTTCATCTAGGCCACTTCACACATTGTTTGACTTGCAATCATGTATTCTACTTCTGTCGAGCTAAGTGCCACAAATCTTTGCTTCCTGTTGTACCAAGAAACCACTGCGAAACCAACAATGAAAATTCCACCTAATGTACACTTTCACTCTAATGGAATCCTCACCCAATTTTCATCTGTGAAGCCACAAAACTTGCTCCCTTTGTCTGTTTGTACCATAGTCCAAACTGGGTAGTGCCTCTGAGGTACCATAGAAAATGCTTAATTTCCCTCCAAAATAGTTTGGTTTTACTAACTGTAGCTTGGATCAGTTGGTTGACTACATAAAACATGTCTGGTCCTATGTTCACATGATACATCAGTGAACCTACCAACTGTAGGTAAATAATAGCATCCACTTCCTCACTTGAAGTGGCATCCTTCTTTCTCCAATTAGTCGCTAGAGGTGTCTCCATGTGGAACCTGTTAGAAAATTATATATTATGAAGCAATGGAACGCATAAAATATTGTAGAAATATAAACATAGAAAATGCATAAAACAAGAGAGACATAGTTATACATGGTTCACCCAGTTTGGGCTACGTCCACCCCGAATAGCCAGTACTTCCTTTCTATTATCTAGAAAAATGAAAAGATACAACCTGCAATAGATTCGCTGTAATATCCTCTGTTTTCTCTCACAGTCTCACCTCTCTATTTCTCACTCAAAGAATACACATCTATTACACAGAATCAATACAATGCCATCATATAAAGAGAGGGGTTGCCTTCTAGGGCAAGAAACCCTAAACTAAACATTAGTTTTACTGTTAGATCGTCGCCTAATGAATGGCCCAGATTGACTAGAAATTACTATACTTTTACAAGGAAATTTTACATTTGCTTTTAGCTTTGGGGGTGCTACCCACCCCCCAGCCGGGGGGGATCAACCCCCCTAAACCCCTGCGGGGGGGACAAGTCCCCCCCCCCACACCTCCCCATGTGGAGGGGTGTACAAACTTCCTGGGGTATACATCTGGCTGAAACAAAGGCCTCTAAAAAATCATGCTCCATACTCAATAGAACCTCTAAAGTATCTCGTTGGCATACTTACCCTGAGAGACAAATAGTTCCCCATCAACTTTCCATACTTCCAATGCAAGGAAGTAGTGCATGAGACCCATGTCCTTCGTTTCAAATTCTCTTGCAAAGTCCTCCTTGAAAGATCTAATCAGCTACTCATCACCAGTAAAAATCAAGTCATCAACATATAAGACAATAATAAACAATTTACCTACTACAAAAATATGATAGAGGTTTGTATCTACTTCACTTTTGGTGAAGCCCAAACAAGTTATATAGCTATTGATCCTGGTGTACTAGGCACAGGGTGCTCACTTGAGACCATACAATGCTCGCTTGTGTCTGAAGACATGAGAATCTCAATCAAAAGTCTTGAAGACTTTTGGTTTCTCAATATACACCACCTCCTCAAAACTCCATTGAGGAATGTTGTTTTCACATCCATTTGGTAGATCTTCCACCCCATCTATGCAGCCAGAGAAAGGATTGATTTGATGGATGAGTAACTTTATATAGGAGCAAATTTATCCTCATAGTCAATCCCCTCAACCTGAGAGTACCCCTTTCCCACAAATTTTGTCATGTATGTTTCTATGCTTTTGTCTGTTGCATGCTTCACCTTGAAGATCGATCACAAACCCACAACTAATGTGTACACTGATATTGGGACCAATTCCCAAACACTGTTGTTTACAATGGATTCATACTCCTCTACCATTGCATCAACCCATACAATTTTCTCTACTACTTCCTTGAAAGAGAATGGCTTATTCTCTACAAGCTCAATCATTAGAGCCATGTAGCCAGTCTACCGATCTGGTTACCTCCTCTACTTGCGGTGCTTTTAAGGACCAACCACATTATCCCTCACATCCTGGACATGTCTCTGAACTTCCCTAGCCCCTTTCCTACATTCTCTAGATGGTTATGCTTGAGTGGTTGTCTCCACTCTCTGTTCCTCAGCTGGTGATTGCTCCACAACTTCTTAATGTTCCTCCTTTGGATCTAAAATCTCCTCTTTTGGTGGGATCTGAATTTTCCTCTCAAGCGAGCATCACATGCATTTTTCTTCATAAAATTTTATATCCCTTTGTACAACTTTCATTCTAAGGGATGGAAAGTACACATGGTAGTTGTGGGGGGTTTCTTTTTAACCCACAAATACCCCCAATTATGTTGTTGACTCTGTCTTATTCCTTGATTTTTTGGAGACATGGTAGTAAAAAGAGGCTCCCGAAATCTTGAAGTATGACACATCCGACTTCCTCCCTGAGAAAGCCTTCTCTGGTGTGAGCATGTCAAGAATTATATGAGGACTCTTGTTCTAAAAATAGACTATTGCATTGAATGTCGATGCCAACAAGTGAAGCAGCGGGCCTTGATCATGAAACAATGCCCTTTTTGCTCCCACAATGCTACGATTATTTCTCACAAACACCTCATTCTATTGTGGGTTGTGGGGTGTGTTCAGCTCTCATCGAATTCCTTCTTTTGCATAATTATTTTTAAATTCATTTAACACGTACTCACCTCCATTATCACTTTGGAGAGCCTTCACCTTCTTACCCATTTCTTTCTCAACTAGTGCTTTGAACTCTACAAACATGGAGAATTTCTCATCCTTCTTCCACATGAAGAAGATCCTGCACTTCCGTGAGAAGTCATCAATACAAATGATAAAATATTTGTGCCTAGTAGTGGAGGTTGTTCAAGAAAGGTCCATAGACATTAGAGTGGATCCTTTCAAGGATTGCATATGCTTTATTGTCTTGATCATGGAAAGTGGCTTTTTTGTACTTCCCCAAGGTAGACCCTTTGCATGTATCACACTGCTCTAGTGCTCCTTTGAGGATTCTTATGGTTATCTACTACATGATCTTCAAAGTGACATGATGCAAATGGCCAAGTCTTCTATGCCAAATTTCATCGGCATCATGGCTCTGCACCTCCTCTACCTTTGTGCTCAATGTTGCACAATCTTCAACATCTAGCTTGTATAGGTTCTTCACATGGACCCCAATATTCTTCACCTGTCTCGTGGCTATGTGTCTAAGGAATTCATTTCCTTTGCTGAAAATCACATCATAACCACGTTCTTCCAAAACTATAGAGAAGACAAGATTTTTATTTAGACATGGAACAAACATCACATCCTTAAGTCTGAGAGGGAAGCCAGACTACCTCTGAAAGGTGATTGTAGTAATACCGATAACAATGTACCTTCCATCATCTCCCATACTGATGTGCATATGGAGATCTTTCTCCCTCCAAATCACTGAAGAATTCTATATTCTTCGTCATGTGGAACGAGGCACCGATATCCAAGTACCACATGCTCCCCATCATTGTGTTGGCCATGCATGCAATTATAGTGATGTCAAGCTTGAACTGTGAAGGCAAGGCTTCACCTAATCCTCCTCCTGAGTTCTTCTTTCTTATATTCTTATGTGGACACTTTGTGGCATAGTGCCTAAATTCATGACAGTGAAACCACTTGATTGTAGACAAGTCTTTCTTCTTGCCCCCTTGAATATATTTTTCTTTGGATTGGGATTTATTCCCTTTTCCCTTCTTTTTCTTTCAAGCGAAGGCACAATTTCATTTATCCTTTCCCTTGGATGAAGTATTCTCTCTAGTTTTCTGCCTTATTTCCTCCTACACCAAGTAAGACCATAGGCACTCCCAATTTGGTAGTTTCTTCCTCCCATTCATCGAATCTTGGCAGTTGTGTGAGCTCTTGGGAAGGCCTAGAGGGTTAGGCTTACCAAATAATCTTCTACGACAATAACTCCAACTTGACCAAGTTGATCATGACATTGTGTGAACTTGTTTAGGTACTTTGGAATAGTCTTATTCTTTTTCATCTTGACATTTTAAAGTTTATCCTTGAGTGCCAACTTCCTATGGTCACTACTATTATGGAACAAATCTATTATTTCTTGCCACGTTGCATACAAAGTATCTTTCCTATGGAGATTTGAGACAATGTGGTCTTGTACTCCCTCGAATATGATTCCCCTCCCCTTAGTTACACACTTCTTCTATTTTTCTAGATCTTAACCATTAGTTGCCGCAGGTTTTGGGATGCCATTATCAATGAATTCCTTCAATCCAATATCTTCTAGCACTGCCTCCATGCGGTCTTTCCAAGCAAAATAATTATATCTTTCCTTAAGGGCATACTCGAGTCTTAGTCCATAGAAATCCATCATTCTAACTTTGAAGAATTGATCATGCAAATCTGATCCTCCTATAATAACAACTTCCAAATTTATTCTCTATTGTGAATCCTGCTCTGGTACCATGTAGAAATTAATGTGTAGATTCAAAAATGTTCATGAAATTTACTAAAACACAAGACTCAAATCTACTCTACTATTATGTCGAATTCAATTCACGATCAAGAACACAAATCATAAACATGCAAGAAGAATTTTCACACACGCTCATAAATATATCTACAGAAAGCAATTGCTCCAAAACCCCTTCCTATTTGTATCGCAATAATCAAATAATAGATATGAATACATATGCTTTCTCAAGGCTGAGCACAACCTGCTAGTGTATAGTCTATCTCTCTACTTGACTCACTAAATCTAGCCAATACTTAGCCAATTTTAAAGCCTTATAAGCTCTTATTTCCTTACGTTGTTCCTTGAGGAAATTAGCCCCTATTATTTAGGAAATTCCCTTTATTGAATTGTGCAATTCCTATAGGTCCTTCCTCTAACTACATGCACCACATGTACACATGGGAATAGTAGACAACTTGCAGTACACTGCCTTGGAATCTCCATCTCAACTGGGTAACTGTAATTCTCTACATGCAACAATTATTTTGGACTAATTGATCTGTTAACTAGTTGACCACTAAGTGTGTTTGAAGTTCCACATCCACAACTTGACCTCCACTAGTTCTTCTAGTAGTAAGAACTAATTTAAATGACCATAACTCAATTTAACTGAAATAGATTGTGTTTCGCCCCTAGAATATTAGTGATTCCTCCATTACTATTTTCATTGTAGCCCTTATTATTATTATTTTACCCCTATTGTCCCCATATTGTTATTAGTGTGTCCCATAGAAGCCCACTATCATTATTGTTGTGCCCTTATATTATTATTGTTATGTCGGCTTTGATTATATTATGACCCCTTAGACTCCTATATATAGAAAAGGAGGTTTAGTCATTTGTATCATCCAAGAATTGTTCCTTTGTGTAATGTAAAGGAGGTTCCCTGATCCAGGTGGATATTGGTGGCCACCTGCCAAGTCCATCTGGACCCCCATCATTGTCTCCTTCAGCATTTTCAGTTTCCGTAAATGTAGCACAATTTACTATTTTTAGCAGTTTTTCGGGTCCTGAACTTCCGGAGCCGTTTTGAGGCC
>APFE030117399.1:126173-138924 GCA_000404065.3 Pinus taeda
TAAGCATATTTCGGTATTTTCCATTAATGAAATGAAGTGTTATTTCCGCTGCATATCTTTATTTATGGTTATCGCATCTCTGTATTTATGGTTATCTCTGTAATCTATTGCGTTCCTATTTAAATCCGGATCATTCCCCCTTGAAGAGGCTGATTTGAATTCGTTGACTTTTCTATCTTTTTGTGAGCTAGTTCATAACATTTGGTATCAGAGCTTTGGATTTTAGGGTTTCACTACTCCAAACAGGTCATCATGGCATTTTCGCTATAACTTTTTTTTTGCAATATTTTAGAAGCTAAACAAAAAAACCCATTTGATCTGAAATCTTGATGATCCTTGGTTCTACATTTCAGATCTTATTGCACTACATTTTCAGAGATATGATCTAAGGAAGTTAGGGTTTTTGTGGGCCCCGAGTTACATCCCAAACATGTGACTTTGGAAAAATCACCATAACTTTCTCTCTGAGTATCGAATTAAAATTTCATACGAAGTTGTGAAATATGATGAAATATAGTTTTTTGTGCATTGTTTTCAAGTGTGAAGGTTGAAACAGTGACACATGGCACTTCGTACAAGTTTGCTCTATTGAAAAAGTGTATAATTAGGTCATCTTGGGAGATTGGGAATAACACTTTCTTGGAGAATCCAATTTCAATCAGAGTGGTGGCATTGGAAAGAGGACTCAGAGAGCTATCATGATTCTTAATTTCAGACCTTGGAGATCTGAAATTTCAGAGATACATCAGATTCAATATTGAGCTCCTATAAAGTGAAAAACAACGTGTAGTTTTTTAAAATTTTTGCATAAGTTGGTTTGAAAAATTAGTTTGAAGGAATTCAAAGGGAATAGTGAAGCATAATTATCATTAATTGATGCCCCAAAGAAAGAAAATGGAAACAACTAGTAAGCAACTTGAGAGCTTTAGCATGACTCAGAAAGAAGAGGAAGAAATGCAACATGATATATCAAAAAGTACAAGACCAAGTGCAAAAAAGTTCACTCCCACAAAAATTAACCGAAGCTAAGATGGATGGTTTAAAGAAAGGAATGGAAGCTAAGATGAATGATGTGGAATCTAAGATGGATGGTTTAAAGAAAGGAATGGAAGCTAAGATGAATGATGTGGAATCTAAGATGGATGGTTTAAAGAAAGGCATGGAAGCTATGATGAATGACATGGAAAAATGGAATACTTGAAGACAGATATGACAAATTTGCTACAAGAAATGTTTACTAATGGTGAAAGGGTAGTAAAGGGAACTCATGATGAGAAAAAAAAAATTCTTAATCATGATTTCATAGAATCTAAAATTGGATTTAAGATCCACCATGTTCCAAAGGTCGATATGAGGAAGTTTTATGGCAAGGATCTCGTAACATGGATACTACAGGTGGAGCAATATTTTGATCTCCATAATATGCAAAACACACAAAAGGTACACATTACAACTTTATCTTTGGAACCAAATCAGTCGGTATGGTTTTTATGGTTTTTATATCATAAACAAATTGTCACTTGCACAATTTTTATGGAAGAAATGATAACACATTATGAGGATACAAAAAGAAACACCTTTTTTAGCCAATTGATAAATCTCAAACAAAAGGGTTCAATGATGGAGCACATTGAGGACTTCCAAAAATTAAATATAAGGGTAAAAGATATTCCAGAGGAGCATAGGATTGATGTGTTCATAGGGACTTTAAAGGATAACATCCAACATGAGGTTCGCCTTTGGGAACCTGATTCATTGAAGGCATTAAGGTTGGCAAGAAAAATGGAAAGAAAAATTATGGAAACCAGGAAGCCTACCACTCACAACTATAAATATGGAAGTGTTGTTTCCCCTATCCTTCCACAACCTATAAGGTTTTCACCACAAAAATTAGAATAAAAAAATGCAAAAGGGCTTTGTTACAGTCGTGATAGCAAAACCACTAAAGGTCATAAGTGTGCTGAGAAGAAATTATTTTACATAGATTGTGAAGAGGAGGAAGAAAAGGATAGGGAAATGTCAAAAGAATATTATATACACTAGGAACAAACCCTAGAGAAATATGAAATGAATCTGACCATATCTTGTAATGCATTGGCTGGAATTACCACTCCTCATACTATCAAGATAGAATGACATATCAAGAAGAAAAAGGTAATAGTGTTGATTGATTTCGGTAGTACCCATAATTTTATTCATTGTAAGATAGACAAGGAATTGAATTGCTTCTTATATCCAACATCAGAGTGTCAAGTGATGGTTGCAAGTGGAGGAACCATAAATTTCTCTGGAAAGTGCCATAATATCAAGCTATCCATGGGATAATATGTATTGAATAACCCAACACTTTCCATTCCAATGGGTGGTACTGATGTTGTACTAGGCTTCCAATGGCTATAATCCTTGGGTACGATATCTTTTAATTTTCAAGAACTTTTAATGAAATTTTGTTCAGAAGGAAAGGAAGTTGAATTAAGGGGTATTGTGGGGAAACTAGGAAAAATAATCAGATCTAACAAAATGACAAAGCTTATAAATAAAGAACAATGAGGCATAATTGCACAATTATGTTTACTAGAGGTTCCCACATCGAAATCATCTATTTCTCTAGAGCTCCAAAAATTATTGGACAATCATTCAGAGGTATTTGAGACTCCCAAAGGCTTCCCACATATTTGTGATCATGATCATGCTATTCATTTGATTCTAGGAAGTGTTCCTCCAATCACCAGGCCTTACAGATATCCCTATGCCCAAAAGATTGAAATTGAATATATGGTTGCAGAAATGCTAGAGGTTGGTATAATTCAACATATTCAAAGTTCTTTCTCTGCTCCAGTAGTATTAATGCACAATAAGGATGTATCCTAGTGCATGTGTCCATATTATAGGGAGCTCAAAAAGCTCACTATTAAAGATAAATTTCCCATTCCTGTCATGAATGAATTATTGGATGAATTGCATAGATCAATTTACTTCACCAATTTGGATCTTTGTTCAAGATACTATCAAATCAGAATGAAGGCTGAAGACATTATAAAAACAACATTTAGGACTCATGAGGGTCATTATGAATTTTGGTCATGCCTTTTGGCCTTATGAATACACCTTTTACATTTCAAGGTTTGATGAATTCCATTTTGAAACCCTTCCTTAGAAAATTTGTGTTAGTATTTTTTGATGATATACTAATCTATAACAAGTCTTGGAAGGATCATATTCAACATGTTGACAAGATGCTCAAACTATTGAAGGAGAAACAATTATATGCAAAAAGCTCAAAATGTTTCATTGGAGTACAATAGGTGGAATATTTGGGTCATATTGTATCTCATGAAGGTGTTAAGGTAGACACTAACAAAATTAAATCCATTAAGGAATGGAAAATCCCCACATCCATAAAGCATCTACGAGGATTTTTCGGGTTGATAGGGTATTATCCCAAGTTTGTTAAGAATTATGGGAGAATAGAAAAACCTTTAACAACATTATTGAAGAAATATGCATTTTCATCGACTCTAGAAGCAAAAAAGGCCTTTGGACATCTTAAAGAGGCAATGTGCCAAGCACCGGTCTTAGCTACATCAGACTTCACAAAAACCTTTATTGTGGAATGTGATGCCTCAGGAAATGGAACTGGTGTTGTTTTAATGCAAGAAGAAAGACCCATTACTTTCAAAAGTCATCCAATCAAAGGAAAGTATTTACACAAATATATTTATAAGAAGGAATGTTGGAAATACTACATGCACTTAAGAAATGGCGACCCTACCTAATGGGAAGACACTTTAAGGTAAAAATGGATCATGATAGTCTTAGATATGTTTTAGAACAAATCTTATCTTCAAAAGAGTAGCAAAAATGGGTCACATAGATGTTGGGTTATGACTTTGAAATCATCTAAAAAAAAGGGAAGCAAAATGTTGTGGCAAATGCACTCTTAAGAAAGGATGAGGACGTGGAAGCATTTCTTTGTGCCATTTATTTTTTCCAACCAGATTGGATAAACAAACGAAGGGATGAATGGAAGAATGACGAAGGAGTGTGGGCACTCATTCAAAATTTACAACAAGATCCGAGTACATCTGATACATTTAGCTGGAAAAATGATTCATTATGGTACAAATAATGCTTATATCTATTTAAGCATACCCAACACAAACATAATATTCTTATGGAATTGCACACTTCTCCCTTAGGAGGACACTACGGATTTTTAAAAACTTACCACAGGGTTATGAATGGAGTTTTTTAGGATGGCCTTAAATCGAATACTCAAAAGTTTGTGGTGGAATGTTCAGTTTGCCAACAAAATAAAGTTGAAGAAATTAATACCCTAGGTATATTGCAACCTTTATCCATTCCAAGCCAACATTGGGAGGAGGTTTCAATGGATTTTATCATAGGTTTACCAAAGTATGAAGGAGAGAGTGTCATCATGGTGGTAGTTGAGAGACTTACCAAGTATATACACTTTTGTGCATTATCTCATCCATTTAAAGGCAGTATAGTTTCTATTGCATTCATGGAAACAATTCAAAAGCTACATGGAAACCCAAAGATTATTGTAAGAAACAAGATCCCATTTTCATGGGAAATTTTTGGACATCATTATTTTCTTGTCTCGGTATTCAATTAGCTCATAGATTATGTTATCATCATCAATCTGATGGGAAAACTGAGATAATAAATAAATGTTTGGAAGGATATCCTTGTTGCTTTGTCTTTGATAAATAGACACAATGGGTCAAATGGTTGCCTCTGGATGAATGGTGGCACAACACTTCTTTCCATACTACAGCAAAAATTACCGTATTTATGGCATTTTATGGATATCATCCACCATCCATCACATCATATTTAAGAGAAAATTCTAAGGTTCAAGTAGTGGAAGATCACATCGAGCATCAACAACAAGTTCTCCAACTCTTAAATGATAACTTCACTTTGGCACAGAATAGAATGAAACAAGAAGGCAGATCAACATCACAACGAAAGAATTTTTGATGTAGGTGACTAGGTATTCCTATAGCTACAACCATATAAAAAAATTTCCCTCAAGCAAGCTAAGAAGGATAATAAATTATCACCAAAGTATTATGGTCCATACAAGGTGTTGCAAAATATTGGTACTATGGCATACAAATTGGAGCTTCCTACAGCTTCCTGAGTGCACCTAGTTTTCCATGTTTCATGTTTAAGGAAGGTTATAGCTGACACACTCCTAGTTCAAACAATATTGCCAGAACTTGATGAGGAAGGAAAAATAATATTGGAACCTGAAGCAGTCATAGAAACAAGAACTTGACAGGTACAAAATCATTCAATTTCATAGTATCTCATCAAGTGGAAGAACTTACCCACTGAAGATTCCACACGGGAAGATGAAAATTTTATACAGAAGCATCCAAAACTACTCAAGCATTGAGGAAAACACCTTTTTGAAGGAGAGGGGCATGTTAGGTCCCTATAATACTAGTGATTCCCCCATTACTATTGTCATTGTAGCCCTTATTGTTATTATTGTTCCCCTATTGTCCCAATATTATTATTAGTGTGCCCCATAGAAGCCCACTATTGTTATTGTTGTACCATTATATTATTATTGTTATGTCGGCTTTGATTATATTATGACCACTTAGACTCATATATACGGAAAGGAGGTTTAGTCATTTGTATCATCCAAGAATTGTTCATTTGTGTAATGTAAAGGAGGTTTCCCCCTTTAATAGGATGATTTTGAAGTTGTTGATCTATCTTTTCTATCTTTTTCTAATCTGGTTCATAAGAAATTGCTACAAATTAGAAATCAATCATGCCGAACTCAACTCAAGCTTCCCCAGCTTGAATTAACTGATTTAATAGAGTGACAAGTGCCATGTCACCTCAGTTAACTACCTCCAAGATTTTTGCTGAAATAGAAATTCAAATTTTCTCTAATTTGACCAAGGGAAAGTCATGTTCATATTTTCTAGTTGCATTTTCAACATTTGAGATTGGAGGTATGTGAAAACCACCCAATGTGCTACCATCCTTGCATGTTAACGTTGAAAATCGAGTCCCCACACAACTTCTATAATGCATCGAAGGGGATGTGTGGAAACAGATCCAGCAACATACCTACTCTTTGTTTAATGGTCAGGTCCCACCAACCTTCCATCACCTGCTCTGCCAGATTTGTCCACACTGCCAAAATTAACTATTGTTATGACCATCTCCACCATATTTAGCTCTACATAATTTGACTTTTGGGGCTTCACCTTTTAGTGGGAATAAATTGCAACCTATGAGGCCATTATTGATCTTCCACATACCATTGGAAATTTATTTCAAAGATCTTTTCATATCACTCAGTTCCACTTGAATTTGAGGCATTCTTCTTTACTAGAAATTCCTTCAAAATCACTACACATTTTCACCAATTAGATCCATTTTGGGACAGGGTTCCCTAGGTCAAATTTTGTTAAGTTTTGTTAGAAGTTGTAAAGTCTCTGCATTTTGAGGAGTGGAGCATGCGTAGAGTAGGTCGATAGGAGTCAAAGGGGATTTAGGAAGGTCAAATGCCCTTAAGTTTGTTAAAACCAAGTAGTTTTGAGACGTTTCTATGGTTCCTAGACCATGGTATCGTAATGAAGAATAATATAAAAGGAAGTCATAGAAGAGTCATAAGATAGCCAAGAGAGGAAGAATAATGCACGATTTGGGTCTGATTTTATCTATTATGTACTTCGGCAAAGGGGAAGGCTCTTTTAGCTATGTGCATGGAGACCTTGGTAAGTTTGCAAATGATTATGCGAGCCCCTGCAGTTCTATGCACAGGGTTGGAAAGAAATGTAATTGAAGGTCTGAAGCATAATAAATGCTTATTTTGAATAATTATCCATGTATCACTATTTATCTCTGAGCTTACTGTATTTTTGATCTGTTGAATTCATTTAATTAGGAAAAGTACTTAATAGGTTCACGAAGACATAGATATGTTTATTTATATGATGTTATGCATGTTTAGTGAAATTGATGAAGAACATAAATCTACTAACTATTAATTACTGCAAATCCTAGGTTTCAAGGGTTTGGGTTCGCGAAGGTCAAGATAAATCCCTGATTTTGGAAGAAACACATCACATAGTCCTGTGGATGCAGAAACCTGGTTCTAACATCCCCTAATACTACCTCGAGTTATACTACAACCTGTGTTATGTAGGTTGTTTTGAAGGGCCAGTAGTGTAGGGTTTTGCTCGTTAGCACAGTTGACTCTGAACCTAGGTCTAAGCTCCCTCAAGGCAAAAAATGATTCTGTTGTCAAGACCAGGTTCTATCTGAGGAATGTGTGATGTGACATAAGTGGATACTAACTAAGAGGGAAATTGAAAAATGGATAGATCGGAAGCTGCATGAGTTTGCAGCTCAAGAAAATAGGAATTTCTACCCGTCGAAAGAAGAGTGGTTGCAGAGATATATATATACAAAGGAATGCAAGGTTTTCTTCTACTCTTTTCCATGTCAATCACACAAATGGTTAACTAAATTGGCAGGTGATCAACATACCTGGAAGTTGGATAACCCTATTATGTGGAATCCATAGTTAGTGAAGCGCTTGGAAGGATCAAAAAACAAGGTTGTGAAGGTTGTCGATTATTGGATCGATAGTATTTTTGCCGGATTTATTATTGAGTTTGTGATTAACACGTCTGCCAGTTATAGCACAATTGAATGTCATTTTTTTAAAGGAACAAGAGGTAAGTATCTAAAGTATCTGAAAACTTAGATTAAAATGCAATTGTGCAAGAAACCATTTATGCCACTAAATTGATCTTTAGATGAGACTTGACGGGAGATACACAAAGTGGAAAATAGTTCATAAAATACCTAGATACAATTTTTGAGTACAATCCTTTGATGGGAGCATCCGACAATGAAGAAGAAATAAATAGTCCGAAGATGCCCAAAGGTGCACCATAGTCAATACATCAGGGCACTATAAGAATACCACATCCATGCACTCCACCACTGCCATCGCCTCCACCTCACACACCTATGCCTCCACCTCCACCTCAACCTCTGTTATTTAGCATGGAGAAAACTATGAAGGTGCCTATATTCAGGGATCTAAGGACAAAAGACCCTGATCAATTTTGGTTTGTAGCAAATGTTGTGTGGAAGTCAAAGTAGATAATGGATGACAATTGGAAGAAAGTGCAGCTGGTCACGGTATTGCAAGATAGGGCACTAAGTTGGTATATTAAGTACAATATGAATCATATAGTTGCATTATTGAAAGAAAAAAAATATGCACTGAATAATGAGTTCAAAATGCCTAAGTCGCAAGACCCGTTTGTGACTGAGGTCAAAGAAATTAAGCAAAAGGTGAATGAATCTGCATGGAATTTTGATCAAAGGTTGAAATGTTTGCTACAATAGGATAATCTACAGATCTTGGATGAGAAACATAAGGATTGGTATATTTCTTCACTATTACCTCATTTGAGATTACCATTTTCACACCAAAACCTTGGATCGTAGGTTGAACCGCTAGAAATTTCTATGAACCTGGAGGCTTCGCCTATTTAGGATATGAATTCGGGAGTGCAGTAGATTCAGTTGCAATTGGCTATCCTGCTTATGGAGTTATAGGATTTCAAAAATGGGAAATAGGTCCAAAATGAGACCTGTTTTGAAGTATGGTGCTTAACGGAATGGTCATGGCAAGGATCATTGCCCAGTATATCAAAACTATCTAATTGGGGGTGGTCCTGTCCCCCTGAAGCCAGAAAATACTATTGGATCGAGTAAAGATGTAGTGCCATGGTGTGCTATCTGCTAGGTAACAGGAAAACACTCAACAGACAATTGCCACTTGTTGCAGAAGTCTGTACAGACTCCCCAACAACTATTCTGCAATTTCTGTAAATTTTGTAAGCCATGATGAGCGCAATTGTTGAAGCTATGAATTAGTGATGGATAGAACTCTGACATATAGAGTACAGGCTAAGACGCATCTGCAGCAGGACTAAGGCGCACCTGTAGTGTGCAGAGGATTCCAAGGGTGAGGAGGAGGATGAGAGGGAGGAGTTGGAAGAGGTCACAGATGGGGAAACATGCCACTTTGCGTGAGATTGTTAGAACCCAACACACCCCTCTTGTTAGTATTGCTGACCGTTTGACTATGTAATAGAGGATTGTCATGTACTCATCACGAAGATGCAATAGAAGAAGAACCAATAGCCCACTCTAAACATCCAAATGATGAGGTTAGAGCCATGCAAGGATGGCTCCATCGTTAATATAATTACATGAAGCGGAATAGCTACTTGGGAAGATAAAGCCATATGGAAACAACCAGAAGATAATACATGGGTACACAGGGCCACTGAGAAAGATACTAAATTTGATTTTCATAAGGCAAAAGAAACATTTATTGAGGTGAAGAAGAGATTTGTAGATTCTAGAGCTTCCACATCAAAGAATCTAAATGCATGAATAGAAAAGCTTGAATAATTCATTGATGCACAGGAAACAGATCCTTCAACATTGACATCCCTCTTACAGACGTGCATGAAGCTCTTAAGGGACCAAAAAGTGGTGGATGGATTGCAATAAGTAATAGACAACTGCATTGGAAAGGGTAAGTCATTTCCAGAACAATGCACAGTGCATAAATTAGACAAAATTAAGAAAAGGACTGGTCGGGAGATGGGATTTACTGTGCAAATCGAAGAATTTGAAATGGACTAGGTGATCCTAGATTTGGGATCTCATATGAATGTTTTTCCTAAACATACCTGGGAAAGAATGGGAAATTTGGCACTATAGTGGTCCCCAATTCAACGACAAATGATGAACGAACATAAGATTATTCCTATGGGACGCTTACTTGGAGTAACTATAGATATTGAAGGGGTGCACATTATAGCTTATTTTGAGTAATTGAGATAGTAGATGATATTAATCCCTACCCGGTGTTTCTTGGAATCGATTGGGAATTTGATATGAATGTGGTCTTCAACCTAAAGAAGAAAAACATGACTTTCTGAAAGAATTAACTAAGACTCATCATTCCTCTTGATCCAACCAAAGGTGCGCAATATACTAAGACAGTCTAGGATTACTATGAGGAGGATCATATTGAGTAGATATATAAGCTTATTGTGCGAGATGAAGATTGGATGAATCCTACGATGGATGGAAGAATTACTTTGGAAAAGGAAAACTCCTACAACTTAGATTCAGATGAGAAGCTCAACCATTGGTAGAATAGATTGCATGAAGTATCAACGTTGCGATGCAATACACTTACTAAATCACTCTGGTGTATATCCACTAAGGTATGCAATTTACCATATTATGATGGCTTAGAAGATGCAAATTTGTTCTTGATAAATTTGAAAGGGATGTACCAGAGGAGCATCGGTTCCAGGCAATGGACATTGCACTGAGAGCTATGCCTGCTAGATGGTGAGGTACACATAAGAACAACTTTGCAGACTAGAAGGAGTACCAAAGGATAATGAAGTTGCGATTTGGCTAAGAAAATACCTGCATTACTGAAAAGTATACAAGGAAGGATGATTTGCATGAGCATCTGACTCATTGGATGAAAGCATGCAGAGAAGAACACAGCCGGAATGGGTACATATATTATGCCATACCTTGGATATTATTCTTATGAATTGGTATTTAGAAATAGAACTGCAACATGGAACTAGAGAGTGGGACATTCTGAAGGAAAGCTTTCTGCTAACATTCAATTTTTAGGACAGATTTGAATGTATTGATGAAGCCTTATAGGAAATGAAGGTTGTGATATTTAGAATGCCTGTAGAACCTATCACATGGGTACAACCAAACTAGAGTACATAGTTGTGCCATGCTCTGGAGTGCTACAATGTTACCATAGAAGAAGGTGAGGAAGACCCTAGGAATATCAGTATCCATGAGTCAAAGGGACAACATGAAGTCACTAGGCCTAAGGTAGAGGTTCCTAACATTTCAAAACCTTTGAAGGCCAAGAAAGTGAATATTGGGTCAGAAGCTCAATTGAAGTTTGCAAATATAGGACTAGGATGAGGACATAGTTGACAAGGTTGCAGAGTTATTGCAGAAATATCAGGACTTGTTTCCAACAAATTTCTATGATATCAAAGGGATAGTAGGTGATTTGGGTGTTATGAAGATCAATCTGAATCCAAATTCAAAGGTGATAAAACAACACCCATACTAATTGAATCCTAAATACAAAGAAAATGAGCTTGAAGAGTTAGATAAGATGCTCGGAGCAAGAATTATTGAACCCTTAGAAGAATCATACTAGGTTAGCTCTATGGTGGTTTGGGAGAAGAAGACAAAGGGTGAAATCAGGATCTGCTTAGATCTAAGGAAGTTGAACGATGCTTGCGTACATGATCCATTCCCTACGTCATTCACAGATGAAGTCTTGGAAAACATTGGTGGTCAAGACGCATACTATTTTACAAATGGATTCTCAAGTTATCACTAGATCAAAATTGTGCCAGAAGATTGAAGTAAGACTACCTTCACTATAGAATGGGGCTCTTTTATGTATATAGTTATTCCCTTTGGACTTAAGAATGCCTTTACGAGCTTTTCTACGGTGGTAGTTGCAGTGTTTAACAAATTTATTCACAAGTTTTTGGAGGTATAATTTTATGATTGGATGGTGTTTAGGTTAGCTAAAAATCATGTTGCAAGTCTTCACCTAATGTTGGATACTTGTAGGAAGTATCATATCTCCCTAAATCTGAAGAACTATATATTTTGCATACCATATGGGATAATTTTGGGCCATGTTGTTTGTAAGCAAGGGTTGATGGTGGACCCTGCTAAAATTGCAGTGATTATCAATTTGGAGCCCCCGAGGAATGTAAAACAGTTGCACACAACATTAGGCCATACAAGTGTTGAAAATAATACTGAGAGGGGGGGTGAATCAGTATTATCAGGATAATTATTCTTTTTCAAAACAACTGTTGTACGCTACTTTAATTTAATAAACCAGCGTATGTACGTGATTATGCAGAAGGAAACCCGCGTATACAGAACATGCTTTTACTTTACTTGATCTTTCAGATGATGATTGTTAGTCAGTGATGCAGAATCAGAATCCAGAAATAGTAAAACAGAGCAGAAAGATAATCACACACAGAAACACCAGATATAAGGTGGAAACCCAATGTGGGTGAAAACCACCTGCTGCAATATGTCTCTATCTTCTTTCAAATTAGAAACTCCTTTTACAATGGTCTTGTACTGGTGCAGTCCTTTACCAGTACGCAGGCTGCACCCTGCAGAGAGCTACAACTCTCTCTCGTTTTCCAGCTTTCCTGGAAGGGAGCTACAACCCCCTTTGCTCTTGCACTAGCCAAGATACTAGTACGTAGGTGCTGGCCTACAGAAGGCTACAACCTTATCTTTCTTCCAGGAATCACTTTTCATCAACTTTCAGACTGGATCCACAATCATCAAGAATCAACCAATCTCCTTTCCACCAACTAGATCTGAAACAAGTAGATACTCCTCTGACAGCTGTACACAGAAAACTGTACCAGAAACCATATAGCTGAAACAGAACCCAAAACCCAGCAGCAATAAGCAGAAACAGCCAGATCACAACTTAAAGCATATACACAATTTTAACAGTCTGCAACTTGCGTGCATACGCCTCTGCGTATGGAACAACCTGCGTATACGCGGATTAACTTCACCTAAACAGCGTGTATACGCACCTTCGCTT
>APFE030117399.1:151524-162892 GCA_000404065.3 Pinus taeda
CAATAATGACAATGGCTCTCAAAGTAATCAGTACAATCCATGAGATGTGATTAGATGTGTCGATGTCGAACATGTCATGGAATCCTTTGATCGAAGGTCAATGATGCAACCTATTGTCGAAGGCGAGAAACCTGCCATTGAGGCATGAAGATCCCAAGGTACTGGCGATTTCTAGATCATCTTTCTAGATAAAGAGTTGAAGTCGATAGAAAGCAATCCGTCGTAGGCAAGCCCACAACACGAAATCATAGATCAAGTTTGAATAAATTTAGTTGCAAGGACTGACTCAGGGATGGTCAAGATGGATGACAGATATTTTTGCAGATGAATGGATTATTCACACTAACCTCTTGAACACATAACGACACAATATATGGTTTGGTGATGATTGACCCAAAGTTAATACATAGAAACCGACTGAAGACTTTCAATGTGGTTTGATCAACTGTTAGGCAAAAGATTTCCCAAACCCAGGTGAATGAAAGTGTCGTGTTCAAGAGTGGTTACAAAGTATGAAAAACACGCTCATTTTCCTCTCTTTTCCCCCACCATTTCTGGAAAGTACCTCTTTATTTTTTACAAGCTTGAGGAGGATAACATATGCTTGATTATAAGTTCATCCTTCGGATGATTCCAACTTATTTTAAATTCGAAACCTAAGAAGGAGTGGTCCGTCCCTGTTTGTAATTGAAAAGGTCCTTTACTGTCGAAATTTAACGAGTCCAATATAGGAAAAACTTGGCATTTTTCATTTTTAGAGAGTCTGAAAAAACTTAAGAAGACTCCAGGATTGACTTTTTCATAAATTTGTGTCTCCCAAGCCCGAAAAAGTATCAAATAATACTTGAGAGAACCGCTTGATCTTTTACGACCAAGGAGTACTTTTCGTAATTAGTGCCTTTGATCTGAAAAAGTAAAAAAGCGATCAACGACACGTCGTTTTATGACCAATATCGAATTTGAAACGACAAAAACCCGACAATATTTTCGTGTTTTTACGGTCAGAAAAGGGCTATAAGAGGACCGTCTTTTTAGTTCCATTTTAACAAGCTTAAAAAGAAAAACTCGGCAATATTTTCATGTTTTAGGAGTCAGAAAAGAGCTTAAAGGTGAATCTAATGGTTTTTTCGTTGAAAATGACTGATGTTTCCTGAAAAATCCCTTATCCTGAACAAAAACTCAAACATTAATCATACCTGTTTAAAAATGGGTAAAAATGTCGCAAAAAACACCTTTTCAAAGTGAAACATAAACAAATTTACAATTTATTTACTCAAAAAACTTATAAAAAGGACTTTTTACCATTCATTTTTATCGTTTGAGATTTGGGTGAGAAAAAAGGGCTTTTGACCAGAAACTTCCTGTGAAGATTGCGGAAAATCCATCCGTCAGAATCGAACGCCGTCTCCTCCAGGTAATCCCCATCATCTTACTCTTCATTTTTGTCCATTTGAAATTGTGTTTTAGGGTTTGCTTTTTATTTTTAGGAGGTTTTTAGGTTTCAAAACCCGCGCGCGGGGGTCCGCGGGTTTACCACAATGAAATAAATTTTATGCATTCTAATTCGCCTTTTTACTTGAATGTAGGATAAACATCATGCTTGATTGGCAAGAACGGGAGCACAAGGATGTGGACCTCGCCGCGATGAATCATCAACCTTCGATTGATGCATTGAAGGCATGTGGCTTATACAAATTCTGGGCCATACCTAGCATGAGGGCCGAGGTGGACTTTTTGTAGTGGCTGGTTGATAGATGGAGTATACAGGATCAGTGATTCTTTATTGGTGGGCACCAGCTCGAAATCGATCTAGCTGATATATATTTTTTGACTGGTTTTCCCAGGAAGGGTGAAAACTTGACTCTATTTGGGCCCAGGGCAGGTGGCCAGTCTGTCGAGAGCCTCCGGCTAGAGTTCTGCAATGTCCAGAACCAGGACAAAGGGATAGATATCAAAACCATATCTTGTCCTGAACTCATGGTTATTGGGTTTACAGTTACCAGACTCTACGGTAGTGCAGCGCTACACATTGCCACTAGATCCCAGATGCGGATGGCAGTCGATTGCTTTCGAGGCACCGTTTTCAACTGGTGTGATGCTGTGTTGGCCAATGTAAAGGGCCATCTGACCAGGGCCAAAAACAGACAACTAAAGACTTTTGGGTATGGTGCTATAGTTGTGAGTTTTGGTCTGGAGAGGGTTCCAATGTTGATCCCTCAACACCTCACTGTTGGAGCTGGGCTTCCTTAAGAGCCCAAACTGATGCGATGGGTTGCAGTTATGGCCCGTCATCCTGATGAGGGTACCAAGGTCGTTCGGTTCAAACCTGAGTATTTCCAATGGTTCGAGAACTATCCAGGACTTTCCTTATGCTAGGTTTGATTTTCGTGGGGACCTAGACATGGCTCTTCCACCAAGAGAGAAATGGGATGACTCAGGTAAAGTTATTTTCAACATTTTCCTAATTTAATTTTTTTGTTGTTTTTATATCGCCCCAAAACTGATAGTAAAATTTTGAAATGTAGATGTGGGCCCACGGTGACCAGCTGCTCTCCAACCTTACGAGAGGAAATAACCAGTTGCACTGGCTCCAGCCCCACAAGACGAATCAGTAGAGACTTTGGCCGAGTTGGAGAGCCATCTAGAGCGCCTTACAGGGGACATTCCAGAGACCAACATAGATGACATCCCTCATCAACTTCAACGCTATGTGATTGGGGTCCCAAGACCTTTTAGGAGGTTCCTTTGTAAGGTGGCCCATGCAGTGGTTTCGTATCGATATCATCACCAGTGATGGGATGATCGCCTATTGTAGTCACATATGACATTTTTGCTTTTTGTACTTATCATTTTTGCCGATCATAAGGTGTTTTTCAACCTATGATTGAGGACGATATATATTTTGATACACTCCTATGTTATATGATATCATTATTACCAGCTTATCTTGTTAAACATCTTATGGAATGTTTTTAAATTTACTTGTATGATTATTGCACATGTCTACTTAACATTTGAGAAGAAATTGCATCTGCTAATGTATTTAAAGATCTTGGAATATGCTGATATGCAATATAGTCAAATTCACGTTCCAAGAGACGCATTCTCAAAAATAATCTCAATAATACTGGATTTCTAATGGCGTATACTCTATTAAGCTGTAATACAACGAGTTCAGAATCTAACCTCACTATCAAACTCCGAATCCCAAATGAAATAGATTCAGATAATAACTCAATCACTGCACTATATTCTGCAATGTTGTTTGTTGTTTGACCGAGGCTTACCCCATGCATAGATACCAACTTGTCAGGGGGCGAATAGATAACCCAAGCTGCGGAAGAAATATTCCATGTACTATGACAAGCACCATCAACAAAACCAATGTATGTTTGGAGAGGCGTCGACATCTGCGAAATCAAAAGTAAAACCAAGATAAGCGGGAATAACGACGAAAAACTCTCTCTAAGATAAGCACACTTTTTAATATAAAACACACCAACTAGAAGGAAAACAAACCTAACTAAAAAATCTCCACACTCATTTTAAGCATAATACCTCTTCAGGTAAAGACCATTTCTGGGTTTACCTAAAGAGACCCCGTCAAAGTCTACCAATTCATAGGCCCCTTTTGCTAGCTCTCGCTTGACAACATAGGGACCATGCCACATAGGCACGAATTTTCCAGCGCCTAATTTATCATTTGTCTGATTGTACAATAAGACTAGATCTCCTTCCGAAAAATTTCAAGGGGTCACATTTCGATCATACTGAGCTTTAATACGTTTTGCATGAGATTCGATGGCTAATGCAGCATCGTGTTGATTCTCATCTAGCTGAGCCAAGTATAACAAGCGTCGTTCCTCTTCCGAAGTGGCTGGAAGTAATTCGATGGCCATTTGCAATCACAGGATTTCGCACTCAATGGGTAACACAGCTTCCAAACCATAAACTAGTTGGAAAGGAGTGAACCCTGTTGAAATTTTAACTAAGGTTCGATATGCCCACAACACTGAAAATAGCATGTTGTGCCAATTCGACTAATGAATCCCAATGATTCGTCGGATCATGATGACTAGAACTTTGTTGATGGCTTCAACCAGGCCATTAGCTTGTGGATAATAAGGAGTTGAACTGTCATGACGCAAGCCAAGCTGGCCTGTAAGTTCAGTCATCATGACGTTTCAAAAATGATGCCCATGATCAGTGATAATCGCTTTGTGGAACACCAAACCTAGCAATTATATGATTGAATACAAAAATCGCAGCCGTTTTGCCGTCTGCCTCAAATGTAGGCATCGCCTCAGCCCACTTGGTAAAATAATCTACCGCAAGGATAATATACGCATGCCCCCTGGCCGAGTGAGGGTTACATGTAATAAAATCGATACCCCATTTGGAAAAAGGACCAACAACAATGATAAAGTGAAGAGGAGCAGGTGGAGCGCACATATTTCGATCAAAAATTTGGCAGTTGTGGCATTTTCAGACCGCAATAATACAATCTTTAAACATAGATGGCTAGAAATAGCCAGTGCACAATATCTTTTGGGCTGTGGCATACCCAGACATATGACCACCACACACTCTAGAGTGACAGTCATTTAGGACCCTTTCAGCTTCCTCATGAGTTAAACAACATTGAAAAATAGAGTTTGACCACGATGATAAAGAGTATCTCCAATAATTTTGAATTGTTGGGACTGGAATCATTTTTCGACGTTCTGATCATGAAATATCTGGCCGAAAGGATTGGGTTTGGAGATAAACAATGATATCTCCGTACCATGGATCTAAAGTGCTGATTAGAAACAAGGATTCATCCGCAATGGGCTCCTCTTCCAAAGTTTCCGTGTTAGCACGCGGGAAGTCACACATTAATTCCGCAAAAACTAAAAATTTCTTTGACTTAGACTTTTCAAACTCCAAGTCGAACTCCTGCAGGATGATAATCCATTTGGAGTACCTACCCCCCAAAAATTTCTTGTTGAAAATATATATCATAGGGTTGCAATCAAAAATCACTGTAGTCTTACGTAGTAAAATGTAATGACGAAAACGTTGGACAGCTTGAACAGCTGCCAATGCCAATTTCTCCACATGTGAGTATTTAGCTCAGTTGGATTTAACGTTTGACTAAGGTAATTTATCACATGTTCAGTACCAAATCATCTTCCTTAAACTAACACCATTCCGATGGTGGAATAGGAAGTGGCGAGATACAAGAAGTAGTCCTGGTTGTAGTTGGGAGGATGCAACAACGGTGCATGGGTCAATGCATGTTTTAACGCATCAAAATATTTCTCAGCAATCTCGTCCCAAAAGAATGAAGTATTCTGCTTCAACAAACGGGTAAAAGCCTTTGTGATCTCGACGTAGTTAGGGATGAATCGACGTAAAAAGTTTTCTTTCCCTTGCAAACTTTGGAGTTGATGAAGACTCGAAGGAGGAGGCAATTTGATAATGGCTTCAACCTTTGAAGGATCGATGTGAATGCTGGCTTTCGAAACAACAAACCCCAGTAATTGACCTGTTTCAATATAGAAAACACACTTGTGGGGGTTCAACCTAATCCGATAATGCCTACACCTCATAAAGATTGCTCTTAAATGGATGAGATGATAAGTTCGATGTAATGAATGAGCAGGCAAGTCATCGAGATAGGGTTGCACAATGTGCTTGATATCATGAAAAGCATAAGACATGGCCCATTGAAAATTTGCCCCGGCGTTCTTGAGCCCAAAAGGTAATTTGCAATAAGCAAATGTCCCCCACGGACAAATGAATGCCGTTTTTGGTTGATCAGTAGGTAGAATATTGATTTGATTGTATCCAGAAAAACCATCCATGAAGGAGAAAATTTCGCTGCTGGCACAATCATCAATGATTTGATCGATATAGGGAGTGGGGTAATTGTCCTTTGGACAGGCTCAATTAATGTCCCTATAGTCGATACATGTTCTTATTGTCCCTTGTCTTTTGTTAATAGGAACAATATTCATTGGCACTGGAGGATGAACCTATCATCTTACTGTCTTGATTTGGAAAAGGATCCTTCAAAACAGTAGGAGTTTGGGAACCTTTGACAATTTTCGCAACCTCTGCACGATGAGGGCAGTCTCTTGTAAAATGTTCTTCATCACAAATGAGACATGGATAACAAGGTTTGTGTTTTTCATTAGTTGATTTCGCTTTTTTGGGTTTCTCTTTCGAATTCTTATCTTTTTTATTCTTCTTCTTCCCTTTATTCTTACCACCAGTTTTTTATTTAGATTTAGATGACTCTACAACATGAATATCGGTTGAAAGTTCCGCAGAAGAATCTCCTATCGGGGAATTTGGCAAGGTTATGATAGGAGAAGAATTCTTGGAAGACTTCATCTTACTTTTGGTATTAACCGTACCAATCATGCCATCAGCGGCATGAGACCCTGAAGGAGCAGCAACGATTTGATTTTGTTTGGGTAGATTGGGGATTTTCTCATGTAACGTACCCGACTGAGTATAAACTAAGTCAAGGTACTGTGCTTGAGCAATTAATTGCTCTTCAGTAACGACTCCAACCTTAGCTACATCCTCAGTGATCTTGGGTAGTAAATATTTTACAAACCATTCAGCTAAGATCTGATCTGGGATAAAAACTTTCACTAAACATCGTCGACATCTCCATTCATGGATATGATCTGAGATGTAAGTGGATGTTGACTGATTTAACGAAGTTAATAATTCTGTGCCATTGTCATATCTGACTGGCAATTTAAAATGAGTTAAAAAAGAAGTAGCTAACTGACTAAAATTATAAAAAATGGCTCGTGGTAACTCGATGTACCACTTGGCCACAAGACCAATTAGAGTGCGCTGGAAAAGTCGTAAACGAATTGAATCATCTAAAATGGAATTAGATGCACACCAGAAGTAATAAGTCATCACATGGTTCGACGGGTCCTCTCCTGGCTTACCTTTGAACTTAGGAATATCACTGGGAAACTTGTGCGGCATTGGCGGCCAATAATGAAGATAGTTAATTGGATCGTTCGTAAGGCGCGTCAAGTCAGGCAAGTCCAAAGTTGCAATAAACGGTAACTGACGATTAGGGTACCTAAAACTCTGGGTCTGCGGGCCAACCCCAGGAGGAGGATATCCAAGATAACTAGGAATTGGAATTGCATTTGGGATATTTTGTCCTCCTGGAAAACTAGGATTAACCGGACCATACTGGGGTTGCTGAGGTTGTTGATATGTATACCCAGGGTACGGTTGATACTGATAGACTGGTTCCTGCGTAGCAGGACCGTATTGGTACTGTCCTTGGTACGATTTTTTGATTAAAATGAGGTTGAGTGGTGACAACCATACTTCCTATAGGCATCTAAACCGAAGTGTGGACCGTGGGTCCAGACTGAGGTAAAGATGTCTGAGGAGTAGATGTAGGGACAGTAGAAACCGGAGTTGTCGATACTCCAGAAGAAGGTGGGCTAGATGCAGCAGATGATGCAGTAGTTGTAGCAGATGTTTGAGGCAGAGTACAAGGTGTACTAGGCCCAGACTGAGAAACTACAGAAGGTGCAGAAGTTTGAATAGTAGACTGGACAGGTTGCTGTGGTGAACCAGAAACCAATGGTTGTCCAGTTTGAGATGACAACTGCGCATTTGGTTGCAAAACCTGTTGGGATTGAGATGGATCCCACACTAAATTTTTTCTGGGGTACGGACCCATAACAAGTTGAGGAAATTGAGGACCATAACCGGGTTGAGAGTAGGGTTGATAATATGATTGACTCGAAGGCGATTGGTAACCTTGAGTTGGGTACTGACCTTGGGGTTGATATCCCTGAGGCACGTACTGATACTGGGATTGACCTTGAGGTACATATTGATACTGGGGTTGACCTTGAGGTACATATTGATATTGAGGCTGACTTTGAGGTACATATTGATACTGAGGTTGACCTTGAGGTACATACTAAGTCTGGGGTTGACCTTGAGGAACGTATTGTCCCGTAGGTATGTACTATCCTTGAGGTTGCCCCCCAGGCGCAAACTGAGTACCTTGAGGTTGCCCCCCAGGCATATACTGGGTACCTTGAGGTTGCCCCCCAGGCACATACTGGGTACCTTGAGGTTGCCCCCCAAGCAGAGACTAGCCACCTTGCGGTTGAGGATTGGGAATAGAACCTGACATCATGAGAATACCTTCTACACTCAACGGTTTAGTACCATTATTTCCAGTTGATAACTTTTGTTCAATAGGTTGAGGAGATGCTCCCGAAAAAGTACCATAAATGGACTGATACCCAGCGGGAACAGAAGGACTGTCGTATAAAAAGGCTTCCAAAGATTGAGAAAACATGGAGGACTGTTTGGACATATTCAACAGAGGATAGTAACCTCTAGGTGTTGGGTGATAAGAAATACGAGGTGGTGAAAAACTTAGTCCCGGGTTTTCCAAAAAATCAGTCAATGAAAGATACCAAGCACTGCTCCTAGGTGGACTGTAAAATATTGATTCATGCTCCCTAAGGTCTAAAATAGGTCGATCTTCTAGAATAGGGATGCCTTCTTCGTTTTCCGAAATAACAAGTTCTTCAATAGCTATTAGTCTAGAAGGAAGATTTTGAGTAATTATCGCTTCTACCCTAGGTGAACTAGGACCACTAGAAGCTAGAGAAGTAAACCCTGATATTGGAGTAGTAGCAATTTCAGATTCGGGTTCAGATATTTCAGGTTCTTCACCTATATCACTAGTAAATGAAACACTACTTGTAACTTCTAAAACGGATACAGGCTGCATACTATAATCTGCTATTAACGCTGAAAAATCAGGATATCCCACCAAAGCAAATTCTCCTCTTTCAAGTGACCCAGTTCTACTATCTCTAGGAGTTACTAGGACCCGTAGCCCTTCAAGCTGGCTTGGTGAAAACTCAGGAGGTTGGCCCCGAAGTCTACGAGACTTCCTCGGTAATTCAGCCATGGTTAAAAACTTTTAACTACTTCACATGAAAACAAAGTAAAATCTCAATGAAAACCCCCTAAAGCCTCTAAAGAAGCAAACAAATTGAATCATATGCCTAAAGAATCTAGGAGATCAATCACACACAAACAGTAACTTTCCCTACTGAAAACACTAGTTGGTGATGAAATCCAACGTCACAGAATTCAATACAGAAATAGCGGTTGGAATAGTTACCGCAACAACCTACTTAATGAATAGACAGGCACAAGTTTCTCCACTAAACCGTCTCGAGTGAAGAGAACCCCCCAGAAAATCCAAGTGAGTCTAGCCGACGTTTGCTCCAAGTACAGTGGGATCTTCCTGCCACCGTCACCTTAGGAAGAATCCTATAGAATATGGTCACTATGGTTACCAACAGAAACAAATATACCTGGGGGAACAGTCTACGATCCGATACGCACATAAGGGCAGAGTAACAAGCTCAATCCCCTTGAAGGCTCCTTGACATAAACCAAGGTTTAACAGCAAGTGACCCCAGGCTCCTCGACAATGGTTAATTCGAGGTTTACCATTTTTAATACATGAATATCTGGCGTCGTTCCCAATGAGGAAGGATTGATTCCCACACTGGTTTGGACACGATCTCATGCTTCTCCTTTAAGAGGAGCTTTCCTAGAGCATAGATGCAACAATTGGATTTCTCTCCTACCGCAAGATATAGCTACTTGTTTGTTTTACTGTCTTGGAGAGTTAAGTACTCCCTACTCCAAGACACTAGCCTAAGCTATGTTGGTGTAATAGAGCCCTAGAAATAAAAGATTTCTAGATTAATTTTACATTAAGTGTTATTTTTATTGGTTTTTGATTAAGTCAAGAGGTGCGGAGATGAAACTCGTGGTGTAAGACTCGACTCAAAATCACTAAAATGATGCACTTAAGATGATTAAACAATATTTTCTCTTCAATGAACTTCTAGCTAGGAAAGAGTTTGAGAATGCAAATGTGTGTATATACAAATCTTTCTTAACAAACAAATTAAAAGAAGCGTTTTTGTTCCAATGCACTCAAAACGAGACAACTAGTTATTTGCACAGGAATTTCGCTTTTCATTCAAGCGCTCAAATGCTACTAAAACAAACTTTTTCAAAAGAGATTTTTGTATTTTTATAAAAGCACTCAAAACTATGACTAAAGCAAATCTTGAGAAAACTATGAATAAAGCAAATCTTAAGATCTACAAACTATAAAAAACTACTTGAAGTAAAAGCTTACAAGATGTTTTGTTTTTTTTAAGGATGTTTTACTTGGCGATAAGCAAACCAAGGACTGACTTGTCCAGAATCACAAATCAGTAAAAAAAAAGTAATTTTTGTTCTTTTTTAAAAATAAAATCCAAACTTTTAACACAAGCTTTTCGAAGTTTTGCAAAGATAAAACACAAGATGGATTCCTAAACAAAGGTAGATTTTGCAAATGGTCAGACTCATAAGAAGGCCAGTAAAAACCAAGGTGATCTGAGGCTTCTATGCTTCTACGCTCTGAGCTACTACACGACCAAAATGGAAATCAAGACCGACAACCAAAACTTCTAGGAATTTCACCTTAAACCCTAACACCAATGAAATTAAACCAATGAAAGCTTTTAACAAGTCACATGTAGGTCTGGGCAGAGGATAACAACATCTAAACCAAAATAAAACTAATTGAAAGAGTAAAATTTAAGTGTTTCAAAATTTTTTAGCAGGGTCCGTAGGCTCAGAGTTTACACAAGTGCGTGCACGCTCTGTGTGCAAAGTAAACATGTGTAGAAGTACGCACTATGATACAAGCATAGGGTTCGGGCTTCTCCTAAAGTTATGAAAAGAAAAAACAAACCTAGATCCACTAAATCCACCCAATTCCACACACAACAAGCCAAAAACAGAAACAAAAAGACAAGTTTCTCAGGTCAAAGTAAAAACGAGGAAAACAATCAAGTCCCCAGTGGAGTCACCATTTTTTCACACGGAATGAGTCGAGGTTGCGGACAAGATCGACCTTCCTAGTATCTAAAGCTATCTAGTGACAAGCAAGCCAATAAAAAACTATATTTCTCTAAATATGCAATTAAAAACAAAGGCAAACAAGTGTTTTAGGCCTACCTTGGATCCAATGCAAGTTTGTGGAAGCCTCGCTCCTTTACTCCAAATGAGCTCCCTTGTAGCAAGTCTGCAAACACAAACAAGCAAACAAATTAAATAGCACCTGAAAAGCAAATATCATAAAGCATATCCATCATAATGATCAAGGAGATTATGAAACAAACCACATAAGTTGAGAAAAATGAATTTGATTGTATTAATTCAAATCAAAGAAGAACTTTACAACATGTGCCTTGATGTTGTACAAGCTCCTCCCAGGGTCCAACAAGAA
>APFE030117399.1:163512-183642 GCA_000404065.3 Pinus taeda
CAAGTTTAACTAGGAAGTCCCAATTCCATCAGCATTTACCCTCAAAAATGTTCAACTTCTAACCTCCCCAGCAACTGACCCAATTCCTTAATTTATAGTGCAATGGAGGGAAGTTACTAGGTCCTCCTTCAAAGGGATAAAGCCTTCCTTCAAAGGGATAGCTCCTCTCATCAAGGGATTAGCTCCTTCTCTTTTGGGATGCATGAACCACCTTGGAGAGAACAATCCACGTCAAAATTCCTTCTAGAAACATCTAGAATTAACCCAAAGTGAGTTTTTAAGGATAAAATTTCACCTTTTTGACTTTTACAGGGGTACGCACCCACCCCTTTACAGACAGAGCGTGCAGATACACAGGTAATATGAACAAAGGGTGCGGGCCTGTAGGCAAAAGTGAGAGAAAGTGCAGAACCAGAGTAATATTGATTTCCAATGTCTTTCTCTCATTTGCAAAGCTTGACATGAAGAGCTAAGGTCTGAGACTTGCTTAGGAGGATAGTATAAGCGATGATAGACCCATACCGACTGCAAATAGTCATGGTGACTATATTTTTGTGTAATAGGGCTTGTAAATCTTCCTCCTCCTCCTTTTTTTTAGTGGTGACAGCTTCGCCTTTCTCTGTCAGTGACAATTTACTAACTCTTGGGTTGCGTGGTGACACCCGGACTCGCCCCATTAGTTGTCTACTTTCCTATGGTCACAGTGTGCGTGGGGACTTCAGTACCTCTAGTGCACCTGCCACCTTCCCAAGCTCTCCCTAGGTCACCAAGGGTTCTGGGTTAACTTCCGTGAATCACACTCTGGTTTTGGACATTGTGTCTATAGGGGTTTCGTTTGGTCGCGTCCTTATTGGCGGCGAGGTAGCTTGGTGCTCACCATTCTGTTCTGTCTCAAATATCAACCCACCAAGTGTCATTCCGTAGCTACCCCATGGATGTTTTTGGTAACTTTTGAGTTTGAACTTGGTCGTTCCCTCCATATCTGAATCAACAGTACCTACTTGGCAGCAAATCATCCTAAATCTAGCTCTTAATTTCTTTCTTAATGGCCCACCACCCACTTCTTTCTGCCTAAAATTAGACCTCTTGTCATGAATAGTGACATCAATGGTCACTTCCCAGCCTACCCACACAACTGTGTAGATTCTTAGGTGTGACTACAATCCTTGTGACAGACTGACCCTGCACAGAACCTCCTTTATGCTCATCTCTTCTGCAAACTTGTTTATAGTCCCGTGCCTTCTTTCAACTGTGTGGGGCACTGAGACTATTCTTCCTATAGATCGTAAGGTGGTCACACCACTAGTGCGAGGCTTTGATTTTTGTGCTAGCCCAGGATACAAGCACCCTTCAAATACTCTTACATCTAGTGATGTGCCACACTCGTATTTATATGGTACGCTCCCTTGTTTAGTAAGGTACACTTGCAGCCATGATAGCAGGGTCGCTATTCTTTCTAATGAAGTAGTAGGGCTGGCTAGCCTTGATCCCAACATGCTTAGTTTCTCATGGCTTGCTTTCATGACTTCTATGTTCAGTTTGTCGATTTCTTCATCCATTGTCACACTTCCCTTCCTTAGCCATACCCACTCATCATCAGGTTCGCGAAGTCTCATGACCCTTCTCTAAAGGTCTTCTTGCAGCTACCTAATTCCTTTACCCAGGTTCTCACGTCCTTTCCCTGCAGCAGTCTGGGGCCTCTTCTCTATCTTATTGGTTTCCTTTCTTCTTGATATTGTTGCACTCCAATTTTTTCTTATGCTCCTATAGGCCCATCAAACTAATGGTACGTGCAAGTCCCAATTCATTCATCCTGCCTAGTAAACATTATCCATTATTTCGCATAGCCTTGTGAATGCTTCGTCACGGGGCATTTTTGGAGTGCGTTGCTTTTTCTACTTCTGCGTTAGGTTGATCCTTATCTTGTGATGTGCTTGCCCAACACTCGTCTATACCCATTGACATAGGTGGCCACACAAACTGCTTTTCCCTGGCTGCCTAGCTTGCTTTCGATGCTGAGGACTTCCAAATCATAAGTGCATTCATCTTCTGCATTCATGCCAGTTCCCAATATTTCTCTGGTGTGTCTCCCACCATCGTGTTGGGGTCACATTCAATGCCCATTCCATCGCACTGTACCTCTGTTGTTTTAGTACTGACTGTTCGAATTTGTCTAGGACTTCTCCAAGCCTGTCTCCCCATTATATGTTGGCAGTTCCCTTGCTTCATACCTTACGCATCGTAGTGATCTAATCATCATGTTGTGACTTAGCGTTGTTACTTCATGCAACCGGTTCTGCCATCATTCTATTTCTTCATCTGAATCTGAAGTACATGAACTATCGTGCTCCCATGAGATTCTTCCATCTTCCGTCAGGTTCACCTAATCCTAGTCTTGCGCCGTTATAGGATAAATGAAACCTAACTTGTCGTCACTATCATCTTCACGCACAGGTTCTGTGTAGTGTGCCCCTTTGACCAAATCAAGTGGAACTATTACTTGTAGGGACTTTTCCTTGAAAATCATTTTCCACTTCTTTAGGTTGATGACCCCATTCATATATGTGGCCCAGTCTATCCCTAACAGCACAGGGTAAGGGTTACTATCATCCACAATCTCTATTACTTCAAATTCAGTATGTGTGCTCGCACCTTCGATATCCACTGTTACCCCTTGCAATCTTCCCATGGGCATGATATTTTGTTGGTTTTCCATATGTAATTGAATAGGAAACCACTATAGCATGGCCCTACCCATGCATTCCCATGTTTGCTTTGGTAACACATTTGCGTCTGAGCCTAGGTCTAGGATGACCTAATCCATCTCATATTCACCAATTTACATCGTCAATCGCATTTCCCTTCCAGTGCGCAAGGCATTATTCCCCAACTTTCAGACTACGCACGGTTCCCCTGACCTTGCGTACCTAGTGATCAACTCTTGTAGTCCTTTAAGTACCTTATTGTCATGTAGCAGCTTCATGCATGTCTCTAAAAAGGTAGTAAGCATAGAAGGATCCATTCCCAGCTTTGGTTTGTCCTTACTACCTAAAGTAGAGGCCTCCGTGAAGCTCTTCTTAGCTTCCATAAATGCATCCTTTGTGTGCTCCACATCAAACTTAGGTTCTTTTGTAGGAACCTTATGAACCCATGTATCGCCCTTAGGTTGCTTTCCCTTATCATCTCCTGTAATCGTGCCACTCTTGAGTACTATGTTCACATTAGGGTCTTCTTCGTGTGGTTCCAACCTCATCATTTGGATATTCTGTGTCAGAGGAGGCTGTAGTACCCCTTTCTCCCACATCTATGTGATCAACATTGGTAAATCTACTACTTCATGGTCAAACTAATAGAAATACAAACAACATGTTCTGGTCAGATTCGTACAGTCATGTCCATAGTGCCCAGGGCCTCCACAATTGTAGCAGATTAACTGTCTGTGCCCTCGTTCGGATCCCATTCCTCCTCGTCGTTGTCCGCGCTCTTGGAATTCACCACGTGCTATGGCTGCAGCTAGATCCTGACCTCGCGCCTCGATCTGCATCTTGTAGTCGAGCATTCGATCCATCAATAATTCATAGCTTCGACATTTTTTCTCATCGTGGTCTATTGATCTACAAAAATTATAAAATAGTTGCTGCGGAGTCTGCATATACTTCTGCAACAAGTGACGGTTGTCTGTAGTGTGATTTTCTCCCACCTAACATATCGCGCACCAGAGCATGGGTGTTACACTTGGAACCACCTTTGCATATGGCCTTAATAGCATCACTCCTCCTCCCACCAAATAATTTACAAATATAGGGCAGTGATCCTTATCGTGACCCTCGCCTTTACATTTTATGCACAACATTTCTTCGCGCGCTTCTAGCTGTGTTGCCCTATCCTGCTTCAAACTTTGCATCTCCAAGCGTAGGTTTTGTAGCTGTGCATGGATTTGTTGGAGTCCCAACCTTGGATCCTATATCGATGTCTCATGCAACCTCATTGCCATTTCCAATGCTTCTACTTGGGTTGAGAGCTTTTGTTGTGACAGTGTCGAGCTCAAGTGTGGTGTCAAAGATGTCACAAACCGCGCACGGTGCTGCACATCTATCAATGTCATATTAGACTCGTGAATCATGCTCTTGAGCATCTGATCCAGATCCCAGAGGGTTTCACCTAGAAGCATCATGATCTCCTTAAATATGATGATTGACTGTATTTCAGATATCGGCCGGCTAAACCCTTTATTCAACACAATCTGGATCTCCGCTATTCCTACATTTGGGTGATCATTTGAGTGCTTGATATACCAAGTCAGTACCTGGTCCTATAGCACATGTACCAACGTGGCCTTCTTAATGTTATCATTCGTAACCCTGTGTGCTTCCCATACTGCTCTTTCGTTCCCTACTCCTTTGAATACATGTAGCTTGATCGCGCTCACCATGATAAACTGCTGGTTTGGTGGAGGTGGTGTGGGCGAAGATGGAGGCGAATGCAGTGACATGGGTGGCGGCATATGTGGGGATGGTAACTATGGAATGCATTACTTTATCAAGCTGACTGCACTCCTCAGAGAAACCCATGCGCGCTCTTCTTCACTCGCGGAGGTGAAATTAAAGGACTATTTCCTAACCCTTCGATACCTTTGTAGAATTTTCCACTCTGCGTTTTTCCACTCATTAATGGATTCACATCACCAATTTTTCACATAACAACATCTTAATACAAGTGTTAAAAGATTTGATTTACTTACCTCACAGTCCCTTGAGAAAACATCTTTCTTCTTTGTTGTAGCTGATAGTCGTGTCTATCACAAATTCAATGATAAACCCTCTTATTATTCGATCGAGCCAATGATCTACAGCCCGCATGATCTTATGGGTTGGTCAAGCTTGCAACTTTCCTAGTTGTCTCCTAGCCTTGCGATCCAATCATACAGTTCTGAAGAGAAAGACGCAAAGAAGATCTTGTGGATTTCCATATATATGTAGTGATCCAGCCACCTCTTCTCAGATATCTGCGGGGTTTTGTTTTCTTCTACCTTGAACTCGTGAAGCTTCTGATCAAACCAATCTTCAATTTCCTTCTTCGTAGGGTTCTAGTGTTCTGAAATCAAACATCCCTTAGGCAAATCTTGGTCCTGGCAACAGAACCATTTGTTGGCTTGATGGGGCCTGACCCAGGTTCAAAGTGTTTTAGCCAAACAAATCCCGAACTACCAGCCCTTTCGGCAATAGTCCGCAAAGCGCAGACTGAGGTCTCACCTGAGGTAGTATGGGAGGGTGCTGGAACCAGGTTTCTGCACCGTAGGGATGTCTTGATGAGATTTGGAAAGCTCGCGAATCGATCCTATGTGCTGTGCTACTTTCGTGCAGCCATCAGTTCAGTGCAACTACCTTCGTGCAGCTAAGATAATGAGACCAAATGTTCTTTACCCCTTTCTATGCTTAGTATTATTATAGATCTTGAATTAAATTAAGTAGGCCCAATACCTTCAGTTATCACTTAATATGAACATATACATGCCCAATCATAAACCGTAATAGATGCATAGACCAGAATATAGAAACAGATGCACAATATTCCAAAACCAACTTATCTTTATTAATGCTTTTTCCAAGTACAATCCACTTCCTACCCCGTGCACTCAGCTGCAGGGGTCTACGCACATAGCTACCGACTCTACTAGGTCTTTGTGCACACAGATACAGAGCCTCTCCTACTACTATGACTCACAACTCAGGCTTATAGACTCAAATCAACTATTACTTTCAGAAACCCACACACTTCCAATCTCCACAAAATCTACTGTCGACACTTAGAGCCTCACTCTATTTATACATTCCCATGGTCCGCGAACCATGGGTAGGCCGACAGATTCTAGATTATATTACAACATTTTAGGGTGAACTACCCTTTGACTTGACTCATTAAAACTCACGCTCCACACACTTCGTGGAGCCCTTACAATACCAATACCCAAATTTGTGGGATTTAAGCCCCAAAACCATTACGCGAGGGATCCTCTATCCAACATCCTCACTAAAGAACATGGAGGAGTTGTTGTAGGACATTATGCTAGAAGAGCGATTGTGTAGAATATCCTACATTCTAGGATATGACGGCCAACTGTGCACAAAAATTCCAAGGAGTACTATAAGGCATGAGGTGTTTGTCAGAGGATCGAGAAGTCATTGTGAAGGGATGAATTGCCTCTAAAACCACAAATATCATTATAGGAATTTGATAAATGGGAAATAGATTTTGTGGGAAGTATTCAACCACTAGGAAGGAAGACAAGAGTACACTACATCATTATAGAAACCGAATACTTGAACAGGTGGGCTGAGGTGTAGCCTGTAAAGGATTGTAATGTCACTACAACTAAATTTTTTATATTTGAGTACATTGTCTAGATTTAGTTGTCCTAATATTTTGATGAGTGATAGGGGTTCGCATTTCTTGAATGAAATGATTGCTATTTTTCTTAAATAATTCCATATGTATCATCAGAAAAGCACATCATATCATCCTCAAGAAAATCAAACTACTGAAGCCTTTAATGAGATCATGGAGAATGCCTTGACAAAGATTTGTAATGAAAATAGGAACAATTGGGATGTGCACTTACCAACTGTTCATTGAGCATATAGAACTATTTGTAAGAAGTTGACTGGGAAAACACCATTTAGGCTTGTTTATGGACAAGAAGCAGTGATTCCAATGGAATATATAGTACCCAGCTTGAGGATTGTTGCAGTCACAGAGATGGAAGATCAAGATATAATGGAAGAACACCCCACATAGATACTTGAGTTAGAAGAAGATTTCTTCTTGAAAGGCTTTCATTAGTAGGTGCAGAAGGCTCGAGAAAAGGTGTGGCATGATTGCCACATTAAGCAGTGCACATTTAAAACTGCAGATTTAGTATTGATGTATGATAGCAAGTTTATTAAGTTTCTAGGAAAGTTTAAGATGCATTGGCTGGGAGCATACATCATTAGGGAGATTACAAATAGAGGTGCAGTTGACCTCGTGAAGTTGAACAGTGAGCTATTTCTAGAAAGAATCAATGGGAGCCAGCTAAAGTTATATAGGGGTGATCTCGCCCTTGCGTAATGACTATATGAATGCAGGCTAGTCTTAGTAATTCAGGTAGTTGCAAGGAAGTGTGAGACTATAAACTACTCTATCAAGAGGAAAGTTTGGAAATGAGATTGGGTTGTGCGATGGTTAGGAGCAAGGCATAGATGTGAGCTGTGATGAAGGATCTATGCTAACATCATGGGTTCTACATAGCCTAGATCGAAAGTGACCATTGAAAACACTGTAGGTGATTGGATGGCTATTTTTCCATTAAAGGGAGTGGGGGGGAGCATTTAAGGAGCATATCTTTGGAAATATGCTCCCAAATGAGCATTAATAAAGGATAACTGGAGGGAAACAATGGATTTGAACTCAAAAATGGATATAAATACAACATCTTGCTCCATATTCGAACACTTTTCTTCCAAAGAGATTGTCTTGATATTTTGTGACTAAGTTTGAGCCGAGACGATTACTATGTGTCTGGATGAGATTGGTAAGAGACAAAGAAGACGTTTTTGAAACAAGGGCTTGGGTTTGAGGCGGATTTGCTTGAGTGGTAGAAGAAATTATTCTAGGAGAGCTCTAACAAGATGACTGAAACACCACCATTCCTTACCACAGTGCCTAGGTCATCAAGGCCAAAACCAACTACCTCTGCTGTAGGAGAGAAGAAACAAAAGAAGCCACAACAAGCTCTAGTTTTGAAAATGTTGTGCAAAAACCCAACTGAGGTTTGGCAAGAGGGTTGGATGGATAAAATCAAGAAACCGATGGAACCCCTAGACCTGGATGAAGAAGAATTGCCTATGGGGCTAATTACTCGGCTACCACCATGTGTACTCCCTAGAAACTCCACTGCTAAGGTCACTAAGGACCCTCACTGATTGAAATATAAGGTATTCATGTCATTGCTACTAGAGGATGTACCTGTTGAGGGCGACTTGTTGGCCTGGGTACCATTTCTGAAGCTGGAGGACTGGGATCTAGGAGTTCATGAAAATTTTCCACTGTTAGAACCCAACAAATACTTGAAATCGGTCTACTACAAGGAGGCAAGTGTCACAGGGCTTGAGCCAATGAAGTGGCCGACCGTAATTAGGTGCATAGGATTGCTGAATATGATGTGGGTTTCACACTTTAGTTGCAACATATTTAATACTATCTCTATGCATCAATTGTTGGTGTTGGTTCATGATATTTGCCTCTCGTTGGGAGGGCCCATTCCAATTGATGATATGCTAGTCCATAGAATCACATTGTTACCTTATCAGGGAACAAACCCCACAAATACATTTGTGGGGAAGTCGCAGGAGAAGGAGCTCGTGGATCAGATGAAGAGCGACTTTTTGTTGGTGAAGAAGTCACGAGGCTATGTTATTAGCTCCATATCAGATGGGGTTATGCATTTTGTTGCATAAATTTTGGCAGGAAATGTAATACAGAAGTGTCGTTCCAATGAAGTGTTGGCACTAGTGGTATCTTTAGCTGCGCAGTGCAGCCAAGGGGTCTAATTTAATTGGGCTAAGTACCTTTTTCATGAGTTCCTAGAGGATTTCCATGAAGCCCAAGAGGATGGAAAGGTGTTCCACTACATGTGGTTACTACTTCTGATCACATTGGTATCATGTAGGATATTTGAGGATAGTCATTTCCCAACACAATATCTAGACTTGTGTGAGGCTATGAAATTTTTCTTGTTGTGGGTGATAGCATGAACCTTGGCACCTCTGCAAAGGTTCACCAGACTTTAGGAAGGGATGTTCATCCAGACCTAGATTGATGAGTTGTGTTGGAAAGCCTATATTTTTTTCTCAAGGATGTAGCCATGGGCTGACAAGCAAGCCAATTGTCATAGATTGTTCAAAGCAAGATCAAATCTTTGCAGGAGACACAGAGAACCATGGGCCTTGCAGTCAAAGTTACAACAATGGAGAAATTGATTGAAGAAGTTCGTCAGGCCTCCGTGCAGGGAAAAATAGATCTTCAAGCATTGAAGATTGAATTCAGTAGTTTGCAAGCAAATATTGAGGCAACAATAGTAGAGTGAATCACAACGAGTCACAACTTTGTGTTGGGGGCTTATTGGGATGGGGTCTCCTTGGTCAAATTTTGTTAAGTTTTGTTAAAATTTGTAAAGTCTCCACATCTTTAGGAGTGGAGCGCGAGTAGCGCAAGTCGATAGGAGTCAAAGGGGCTTTATGAAGATCAAATCCCCTTAATTTTGTTAAATTCAAGTAGTTTTGAGACCCGCCCATGGTTTGTGGACCATGGTATTGTAATGAAGAAGAATATAAAAGGAAGTCATAGAAGAGTCATAAGATAGCCAAGAGAGGAAGAATAGTGCATGATTTAAGTTATATTTTATCTATTCTATACTTGGGTGAAGGCGAAGGCTCTTGCAGTTGTGTGCACAGAGACCTTGGTAAGTCTGCAGTTGAGTTTGCAGGCCCTTACAACTGTGTGCACAGGGTTGGAAAGAACTGTAATTGAGGATATGAAGCATAATAAAGGCTTTCTTTGAAGAACTATCTATGTATTTGTGTATCATTGCTTATCTTTGAATTTACTATATTTTTTATCTGTTGAACATATTTAATCAAAAAAATTACTTAATAGGTTCGTGAAGACATAGATCTATTTATTTATATGATGTTATGCATGTTTATCGCAATCATTGAAGAACATAAATATGATAACTGTTAATTACTGTAAATTCTTGGTTTCAAGGGTTAGGGTTCATGAAGCATTGAGTTTGGTAGAAACACATCACATAGTCCCGTGGATGCAGAAACCTAGTTCTAGCACCCCACAATACTACCTTAGGTGAGGCTGCAGCCTGCACTATGTAGCTTGTTGCCGAAAAGGCCGGTAATCTAGGGATTTTTTGGTTAGTGTAACTAACTCCGAACCTAGGTCCAAGCCCCCTTAAGCCAACATTTTGCCACCATTGTTCACCAATTTTCTTGAAACATGTGAGGTTTGAATCACCTTTTCCATACATGTGCTAATATTCCTCCTTCTTGTAATCTACTCTACTTTTTCATTGCCATCAATGAAAACATCATCAATGCTTTGTCTTTGGAATCAATGACAACATTATTAATGCTTTTCCCTTCCAATAAATGACAACATCATTAATGATTTTACTTTTCCATCAATGACAACATCATTAATGCTTTTCCTTTTCCATCAATGACAACATATTTCCAACATATCCCTAGTTATTGAGTCATTATATTTATATTATTATATTGGTGTTGTTAGCTTAACCCTTTAATTGTAATTTTACCCTTTGTCACATTTGTATGTACAATAAAGAGGCCTAGTTCTAGAATCATCCCATCTTGTGCATTTGTTCTATTGGAAAAGGAGGTTGAGTTTTCCTCTTTGAATATGATTATTATTCATTCTTATATCTCCTTCTCAAGTCATGGGGTTAATTCTATCTCTATTTTTTAAGCTATTTTGGTGTTTGTTAAGCAAAATAAAAAAAAATATTTTCTTGACTTATGGATCTCTCAAATTCCGCCATCAATGACAACATCATCAATTCTTTTCCTTTTCTATCAATGACAACATGTTTCCAGCATATCCCTAGCTATTGATTTATTATATTTATATTATTATATTGGTGTTGTTAGCTTAACCCTTTAATTGTAATTTTACCCTTTGTCACATTTGTATGTACAATAAGGAGGCCTAGTTTTAGAATCATCCCATCTTGTGCATTTGTTCTATTGGAAAAGGAGGTTGAGTTTTCCTCTTTGAATATGATTGTTATTCATTCTTATATCTCCTTCTCAAGTCATGGGGTTACTTCTATCTCTATTTTTTAAGCTATTTTGGTGTTTGTTATCTAACAAATTGGAAGCAAAATTAAAAATTTATTTTCTTGACTTATGGATCTCTCAAATTCCCCCAGTCAACCAAAAACTTAAAAAAAAACAATATAATTTTTTGTAATCCTTAAATTTGACTCATTTATTCATTAATTAGAATAATAAATACAAGTCATTATACCTCCATAGTAATACCATGAATCACATGGATATCATTCCATACAAGGAGGATGGAGATAATTAGAAATGTGACAAAAAGGATGGGGGAAGAACATATGGGGGGAGAAGAAGGAAGGTGATGATGGTGAAGGTAAGAAGGATTGTGGAAAAAAGAAAGGAAGGGCATGATGATAAGTAGGGTAGTGATTACTCCAAATTAGACGGTGAAGGAAAGGAAAATGAATCCCCATTCCTACATATTGCATTGAGTATGTTCATCTCATTAGCTCTTTAGTAATGAAAATACAAATTACCACTTTATAATATATCCATCTTAGAGTACTATTAGCATATATGTGTTCCAGGTAGGCCTAAATCATTGGGGAATTGAATGGTTGTGATTTGAGGATATGGATGTTTTATCAAGGCCACCAATTTTTTTTATAGGAAAGAGTTCTTTAGCATGAATTTAGGATAGGTGGTTGATCAAAACACTAGATATTTAGCAACAACTTGAATTTATTTTCCCCTTTTGTCTTCTTGTAAACTAGTCTAAATTTTGAAGAGAAGAGAAGGGTTATAGGAAGGGTATGCATGTTTTCCTAATTAGTCAATTGCATGTTTGTTTCATGAAGTAGTACCAAAACATATTTTCATAGAAATGCATGTTTTATCCCCTACTATAATACACTTGGTACATTGAGTGTGATGTGATTTGAATGTCTCTAATTGTACATGATATAGTGTTATTATTCCATCTTAATTTCCCCTCCTTGTTTTATTTTATTTCATCTCCACCCTTCCTCCATAGTAGCATTATGATTCTTCATATCAATTTCTACCATTCCCTTTATAATTACCTTATGATTCTTCACATGAATTTCTATAGATTGTATTATTTTAAAGTATTAGCTATAACTTCCTTAAAGAATGTGGTAATGGAATTGCATGCAATTATGCCAAAATTTTCATAAAATACCATTTTTTTATCATAGACATCATGCCATTGTTAACATGATGCCATATGGCTATGCAAAAGATATTATTTTACTGCTAAACAATGTTACAATGACATGAACAATGCATTATTATTTCTTATAATTGATGAGTGACACAAAGAAAATAAACACATGACCTAATATCAACATAATATAGACACAAACAATAATATCATATATGCCAATATTTTGAACATTACATATGTAATGTAAATAAATTACAAATATGAAAAAAACAAAATATAAAATTATACGTGGTATAAAACATAACAACTTAGGAATTTAAGTGCTATAAATATACGACTATCAGTGACAATACAACAGTTACTATAGTATTGTTAATTATAAACTCTTATTTGACTCATTAACTATATAATTAATAAATATGTACATAACTTTTGTTGCTATCCTATTTAGCATTTGAAACACTTGCCAATAGTATTTGAATTAGTCAGGAGTTGAAGACTTGTGCAACCATTAGTCTTGGGTTGAATACCTATGCAAGTGTTGACGGTGTTGGATGTCACCAACTATAGGGGGTCTCCCTGATATGCAGTCACAACTATAACTCACATCCTTTAGGATAAGAGCTCCATTTGGGAATTCGACCTAACCACCATTGTCCTTAGAGAATTGCCTTGGCTACAATTATCAACATAAGATGTTATACATAAAATTTAAGATAAGTAAGTTGAAACTGTGAAGCATAAAATTACAAAGTATATAAGGGTCTTCCATGAACATAGTAGAAAGAGTGATCCTTTAAGAGAAAAGTAATAGTATTATTCTAGTAAAGACACACAAGAGTAGATAAATAATTGTTAGTTAACTTGTGAAATAGTTCACATAGTAACAACAATCATAAAGGAAAGTAACAATGCACATTCAACAATATGTATATTAAAGCCAACAAAATAGTTCATTTTCTTTAGTATGTATGAACACAAACATATACCACAAACATTAAAATAATAGTCATAAAACATCCACAATACATGCATGAAAGTGCACCAACCTTGAGAGCTTCAAATATTAAGCGAAAGTCCCAAGATATAAAATTATAATGATGCAAATATAGCCCTAGTAATGGAACATTAAGCCACTACTTTCTCCTCAAAATAATTATCTTCTCTCCTATACCAAGCTAGACAAGCTAAGGTGAAAAGTCCTTTACTTGAGCTATGATGGTTTATTTATAAAAAATGAGGTGACCTTTCACCTCCTATGTGAACCTTGACCTCCTTCATGACTCTTGAGCTCCCATATGAATTTTGAGATTATTTGTGACCTTTGAGATCCTACATGACTCTAGGACTTCCTAGTGACTTTGCACATTCCATGTGTAACCCTTAGGATTCCACGCATTTTAAATTTTCTAGGTTTTTGAAAATTCAAAATTACATTACAGAATTTGTGGAAAAATACATGAATGACACAAGAATTTTCTAGTAGCACTTTGAAAGGCCATGATTTGGAAACTATGGCATGAGACTTGTTCGTTCCTCACCCTGCCAGGGGCATCCTCTCCTTATCAGTCGAGCCCCTGACGGACCTCGTAGTGTTGGTGTTTCCTGATTGTAATGTATTGATGTGAGGTTCGTTTCTGGATAAGTATTGGAACTTTCTGAGTCAACATGAGTTGCCATCTATCTATTGTGTTCCAATATTCCTTTACTCTTGCATGATGATATATTTGTGTCTCACCTCCCTAAGTTTCCTCTTACAACCTATCCTCATTGTTCTCCTTGAGAAATATCTTACCATGTTGAGATTAAAATACTTGCAAGTGAAGTTTACTCATGACAAGATAACATCCGTCCCAGAATCACCTATTCTATCTTCTTTCCTCATGTGAGATGATGACTATGATGTGATTGTGTGAAAAAACTAAGAAATGATCCTTCTTGGGTGTAGTGCACAAGATTAGGAGGGAAGGAGTAAGTGATTTGACAATGTGATTGCACAATGTGTAGTGGAAACATAGAGGCAAGCCATGGATTATGCATTGGACGAGTCTAGGAGGCAAGGAAGGCCTACTTGCTCAATGAGAATGTGAAATGCATAGAGGTTGAAGGGAGGGGTCAAGGTTCTATGCAATAAACCATTGCAAGGGATGAAACATGACCCTATTTCTCACTAAAAATGTATAATTCATAGTAGAGGAGAGGCTAGTTAAGGCATTGCATAGAGGGAAACTTCAAGAGACAAGACTGACAAGCTTGGGCATTGTAACTACACAATGCGTAATAGTTGAGGGAGAGGGCATAAGCATTGTGAAATTGGCTTCTACAAGGGTCTAGAAATGATTCAATTGTCCATTATAAGTTCTTAATGCACAATGCATAGTGCTAAGTGGGGTTGTTCAAAATTGTCGATTAAGCAAGTGTAACCAGCAAGATGAAATGGATGTGCTCTGAAGTTTCTCAATACACATCTGAAGGATCTTTTCCTCTATGATTGTATAATTTTCAGTTCTAGGAGGAAATAAATTCACCACTATGGCTTAGGAATGTGCAATACACTTGGTTGAGTGCTAAAGATTAGTCATGGGTTGCACAAGTTGTGAGGACCAAGAGAACTCCAAATTATATGAAGTATGGGATCAATGAGACAATAGAGTAAGAGTTAGAGTATACAACAAGTCTTGAACATGATCACACACACACATATACAACCAAGAACATGACCAAAATATATATAGTACCTAAAATCAACATGTATATAGTGAAATGACACTTATCTCCAAGTGTGACACTTAATATATATCTTTATGATACAAGTTTAAACTATAAACAAAAGGTGTTATGCCATGGAAGTGTGTCCAATGCATATCCATATTATAGATAGGACCAACTAACATAATAGAGTGTGTTGGATCTACCTCTAGAAGGTGTGCCAAGGTTATCTTATCCATATTATAGATAGGACCAACTAACATAATAGAGTGTGTTGGATCTACCTCTAGAAGGTGTGCCAAGGTTATCTTAAAATGATATAAGAAAGCACACAAAAGTGACACATGTAAGTGTAAAAATGACATGTTAAAACAAAAGAAAGAACATGTGACACATGCAAGAATGAAAGAAAGAAAAGTGACACTTACAAGAGATAGAGGAAAAAAAAACAATACTTTCAAGAACAAGATAATCAAAAGCAACACTTGCAAAAGAAAAAGTTACAATTGAGAAACTCACTCAGAAGATGACACATTTGTAACCAAGAATTCTCCTTATGCTCTAAGAATTCACAAAGATCCAAATGATGAATGTGAGAGTGAGCTTTGGTATAAACCCCTTATATAGGAGAGCATACATGCAATTAGAGTTAAATTTTATGAGTGTGCTTCATGCATGTTAGGAAACTAGGAGTCAGGATTGAATTGCCTGCCACCAAGAGGTGTGATAGTACTCACTTCAAGAGGTACATTCTCATTGTCAAAAAAGAGTGCACAATCACTATATGTAAAGGATTCCCTTACACTTCCAGTGAGAACCATGTAATCACTGTCAGTGAGAAACACACAATCATTTTCGAGAGGAACTGCATAATCAATATCATCACCAACTACACAATCATTGTTGGGAAGAATTGAACAGTGACCAACTCTAGGGATTGGACAATCAATATTGGTGAGGATTGAATAGTCATTGTCTCTAAGGACTGTGTAATCACTATCTCTCTACCAAAGATGTGCGATCTTGCCTTCTTTGGAAGAAGTGTGCTTATGAAAACATCAAAATTGAGCATGTGAAAGAAAATAGATCGACACTTAGGATTCCTAAATGAAGAATTGAATAACATGAATAATCATGAAATGAATGGCTTAAAATGAGGGATGAAATGATCATAAGGAGTCTCCATAATTTGAATGTAGGAAAAAATTGGAGGGAGTTGTAGCAGCGAAAACACTTGGTGACACACTTGAAGAAACCCAACTTCTCTGTTTAGATCTAACATTAAGCACAAGTTTTAGCCTTCTATAATTTTTATCTAATCCTATCGATCACTCTAGATTCTTTACTTAGCCTAATTACAAATATAGTCTCTTCTATTCCCATTTTCAGCTTAACACATTTTAGAAGACTAGTCAAAATTCAATGGTTTTGATTAGGGAGTAAGCGTATGTAAATTATGTGAGTTTAAGATGTTCAAAGCTTTATTATCATCTTTGGTGTTTATATACCACTAGAAGGTCTATTGAGTACCTTGGAAAAGTCACTTCAAGGAATCACAAGCATTGCTTCCCTTGTCAGTGAGTCTGTTCAGTACCGTAGTGAAGTTGCTTGCTTCACCTCTCCGCGTCAAAATCCTTTCTCTTCTTGTACCATCTGTTTATTTTATTACATTAAGCACATTTTACTTTCATAGGTATTTATTTATCCAAGGGTAGAAGATGGTTCTCAACTTATTTATAGGAAAGAGAGGTTGTTCCTTGTTTTATGGTGACTCTTATGCATATAACTTTATAATTAATATACTCGTTTAAGTTTCTCCTCCTTTCCCTTCTCTACTCAACTGATATGACATGTTGAAACCGATAAATATAAATGGAAAATTCAAGGAATGAATATCCTACGATAGATACAAGCATCATAGATCTGCTTGAGATTTTGTTTAGGATGAAACATATTTTCTATATGTGCATTGTTGTCCTTAAACGAAATTTAGGCCCAAACAAATAAGTTGACTGAAAATAAGTCAAGCATTGTCATTTGTCATAGCTGTAATACATGGTCTTATTAAAAAAAATGTGAGCAAAGACATGAAAGAAAACATAACACAACATAAAACATAAAACATATGAAAGAAAATTAAAAACTGGTAAAGAGTATGCGGAGAACAAAAATCGAATGAGAAAGGGAATGCAGGGAAAGTGTTGTAATGAAAATGCAAACAGACTAACATGCAACTAAGAAAAAGAATAAAACTAAACCTCAATCCTAATCTATCTTAAACTAGAAGGAAAATATCATGTGAAATGAAATTTCCAATCAAGCCACAAGATTTTCCCTCGAACTAAAAACAGAAAGATATCAAAGATTAGAACTGTTATCGCATTTATTTAAGTTTCAAAATTTTTAATGCTGACAATTACAATGCTAGAGAAATATTTGTAATAAATTGGAAACAATGCCGATAATGGGACTATCAACTCTTTTGTGGGTTTAGTAAATTTAAAACTACACTGAAAATGGGAGTGTTAGCATTATCATGTGTTTGAAGAAAAAAAGGAAAATGCACTAACAACGTGAGTAGCAGTTCATTTCTGTAAAAATGGCCAGTTAAAATCCTATTTTTTCCTGTACGAAATGGTAATTTTGGGCACTCTTTCCAAACAAATGAGAATTAATTTTTCAAACTGAAAGAGGTTTGTTTTCATAATAGACATATTTAAAAATACATCTCTTAGTTTTCTGACATCTATCATGGTTTTTTAATTTTTGATGGGATCAGTGGACCCTATTTTTTAGTATTTCCTGAGGAAAATGCTCATGGACAGTTGTTGACTTGGATGCCACCTCATCAAATTCAATTTTCTCATCATTATCTCCAGCCATGGATCTAACAACAAAATGATATTTAGATGCAGATAGGCTTGGAAAGTTCCATATGCATGTACCTAAGACATTTATACCGCTATTATTGGATTACTAATTAATTTTGAGCTACAAACCTCTTCCAATTTATTGTTTTTTCTGTATAGGAAAAGACTGTAGAAGAAGAAAGGGTTGGAATTTATTTGAGATATAGCATATTTTGTGTATTATTAAGAAAATATTAATGAAAATAATTTTCATGAGCAATTCATAGAAATTCTTGTGCTATGATTCCCTGTTTGTCTTTCTTCATTTTGTATTTCCTCATGTCTGAAATACTGAGTGTTTGAAATTGATATTTATATGTTTATGCTCCTTTTTCTTTATTACCAAGCATTTAATAAATGTTGTTCACTTAACCATTGCACTAACTTCCTTCATTTTCTTCCAAATTCCTTAAAGTGTCAAACGAATTATCACTACCCTGATTTTGTATTTTGCTCATTGAAACTGCAATTTTATAAAGCATGATTAGGTCAGACCCTATGCCCAATGGTATAATTTTCACATAGTCCAACCAAACTCAATCATTCTTCGATCAATATGGACATAGGACTCAATTGCAAACCTTCTACTACATTGAACTTGATTTGTTGGTTTTAGGGAGAGATCACTCTCTAGTTTTAAGGGCCATCTTTCAACCTAAAAGAGGTTCGAGGTTACCTTAGAGTTTTTCCCACAACCAACATTTTCTCTAAGAGATAATATTTTGGCACCATTTTCGAGCAGTGAAAGGCATATTTTTCCAACATGATTTTATTGTTTAAGATCATATCTCTCAGGGCAAACATATATTGGCATATAATTTTGGCTGTAAGGAGTTTTCTCTAGCGACTCCATTTTCAAGAATCCAGAGTTAGAAGCTTCCATGCTGATTGCTTTAAAGTATGCAAGTTTAGATTTTACAGTTATTCCCGGTTTTCATAATCTTCTACCCAAAAATGAATATTTTAAGAGAAATGGGCCAATGGTGGTGATGATTTGAGCACGACTTTGAAATATATTCCAAAATTTTTGTGACTTTACTGATATTCTTAAAGTCAAGTGTGAAGATGTATACATGAGATTATTTTATGATTCATTCCAAGGGAGGTACAAAAATTGGATTGAATGTTTGTCTGCAAAGTCCATAAAATCCATAACAAGATTTTCGGTTATCTTCTTGGAAACATGAATGGAGAAAGAATAATCTGTAGTAGATCATGTTTCCATTCGAGGTTTTAGAGAATGGAATGATGGGTATACTGATGGTAAAGTAGATTAAAAAAATTCTGCATTTTTTTCCTCTTATTTAAAGTCATGCAAATGTAGCTCAGAAGAAAATATTCATTTCTGAGAAGAGTATTCCAAGGAAATCCAAATAGAGCTTGTAATATTAGAGGATCAACAAATTTTCCATATCAAAATCATTCTTCTGGAATTTCTTCTCAACACCAACGAAAAGACAGATTGCTTCCCTCTATTAGTGAGAGTGGGAAATTTTATGTTTTGGATTATGAATTTGAAATAGAAACATGCATGAAAAGTTAAACCATGAAAATCAAATTACAGAATACATTGAAGATCAAGCAAGATATGGTATCTATGACTTTGATGATCCTATATCCATTTATATTGAAGAGTTTTTTAGGTCAAATTTTCAACCATGGTTTCACTGTGAAGATCAATTTTATTTTGAGCTATCATTATATTGTCAAGTTTTTATTTTAATCAACTATAATCAAGGAGTCTAGTTTTAAAATTAGATGTTAGATTAGTTGCATTGGAAGTTGCATATAACTTGAAGAAAGATAAAGCCACCTAGTTATAATAGGAACAATGTACATAAATAATCTCACAAGACAGAGTATCCTTTCATTTTGCATTTTAGTTCTTAGTCTTCAGCAATTGGTGTTCAGGTTGAAACTAGAGTTCGAGTGTGTATTCGATTGTAATAAACAATTTTCAGCTTTCACATTGCAGTATAGTTTTCATTTGGTTTGGTTTAGTTTCAATTGATGGTTGGACTAAGTTAGAGAGAAGCTCATAGAGTAGGATACAAATTTTAGGTAAGAAGCTGGAAATAGCCCAATGGATCAGGCCTCTGGTCTATGGTGTTCTTGTTGCCATCCATGATCGACAACATCCTTGTGAAGCCATCTATTATTTTTTAAGTTTGAAAATTTTTAATACTGACAAGTATAGTGTTAACAAAATATTTGTAATAAACATGAAACAATGTTGATAATGGGACTATCGACACTTTTGTGAGTTTAGTAAATTTAAAAATGTGCTAACTGTTAGCCTCCTGCTACAGCAGGTTACTCATATTTCATGATTGACATTTTTACAGGCCAAATATGTCATACATTGCATACTGCAATGCTCCATATTTGCTTAACGGTCTCCAAGCGAAGAAGGCTACTCAGAGTTCATTTAATTGCCTTCCAAATTTTTGAGAAGTTATCCCGGTATCGCCAA
>APFE030117399.1:220005-239991 GCA_000404065.3 Pinus taeda
TAGAAATAAACCCAATAATAAGAAGATCTGAATATAGAAATGTTTCACTTTATTGATCAAACCCTTAAGGTAGGGCAACACCATACATTCACTCCTTAAGGAAGGAGAACACTCCACAAGCCATATGCCTATTCATACAATATTCCTTGACCACTCTCAATGTGGAGTCTCTAGCCTCTATATAGGCCTCCTACATATAATACCATGGTTCCCTCAATATCATCTATCTAATACCATGGGCCCATTACATTATTACTAACTACTTGTGGTCCCCTACATGATATGGGTTAACCACCTTATTTATTACTATGGCCCATCCCATTATTACATTATTCCCTTGGGTACCTCCCTTTGTACCCCATATTATCCCCCTAGGTATATAACAGTAAGAGGTAGGAAGGAGCGAGCCCCAAGGCCAGGACGCTTTCCTCAAAACATTAAAACCATAGTACAATGCCATAAAGTGAACCAACTACACAATTAACAATAAAAAAATCAACAATTAATTATTCATATGAAAGTCTAAGGGGCTGGTCCCATCAAATGATGTGCTTGAACATCTTGACAATTATCCAAATGGTAAGATAGTAAATCATAAAAAATCACGGGTTTAATGCAATCAATAGATTTAAGCCAAAAGCTATCATTAAATAAACTAGTGGGAAAAAAATTAACGAGATGATATATGTTACTACGTTGATAAGATCTACCCATTAGTGCATGATATCCTATATCATCCAAAGGTAAAGTTATGTTGATTTGTGAGTTTTCACAAATGCCATGTACATCCATGTAAGGTATGCCTTCCAAACCTTATTTCAGTAAAATGGAGTTGTAAGAATCATTAAATCTACCTTGAGGATTAATAATATTAATTTGAAAACAATGAAAATCCTTTACATGTAAGCTTAGATTCAATGAAACAATGTTGAGAAAAGAATTACCTGATTAAATTCTAATATGAACTAGTACATAGATCCTATCAGTATTTCAAGAACCTGGCATAACCATTAACTGAAGTTGCAGTGCCTTAACTTCGTGACAAGATTTTTAACTTTTGGACATTATATGTTTGAATTTTGAAAGCATATTAAGGTGAGGATTTGTGTGAATAAAACTATCATCAATTCTTGCAGCAAGATGATTATGAATTAGATGGAAGCTGTTAGAATCAATGATGCATCAAAGATGCATCTTTCTCAACCTGATCCTCAGCCGATGGTTTATGGGCCCACTGTATGGTTAATTTTTATTGTGAGACGCTTTCATTGCCATGGCCCATGGTTTCCTTCAAAAAAATCCTTCTACCTATCACAAATCACATAATCATGTGACTCCTCTCGCATGTAATATGCTTAAACACAGAAATAATGAAACGATCATTTGACTTCTATGACTAGAATTCAAATAAAATTTAATCCTTTTTGATAACATCTTGAGTCACAACAGATCTGTTAACCCACACACATGTTCATGCGTGATTATCGTCCAATCAATCAACTATTGAATGGTCTTGATGACCAGTACTTAACGAGGTTTTAATCCCGTTGTATAAAACCTCATCATGTCCATTTCTAACATTAACCTGTGCGCACTTTTAGAAGCAATATGCATCTGATCACCCATTAAACGGATGATCCGATCACTCTAAACCTTAATCTCTTTTTAATAACCACATCGTTCCCGTTTAAAATATTAACTTGCTTGCATGTTCTAACACGATATGCATCGATCTCCTCTACTTAGATGATCACCGCTTCCCCACGATTTCTGTCAATTTTAGAAGTATTCCAAATTTCTTTCTCATCTGCCACTTTTACATTGAGTCCAGTCTACACTCTGCAGCCACAATACTCCTCCAAATTCATACAATTTTTCTCGATTATCTTCAATCCACCAGATTTTAGACTGTCACGATTATTCCTTTGTGGCTAATCAATAACCACACACGAGTTTACAGAACATCCAACCACCAAGCCAAGGGTGGTTACCAGCATAAACCTATATCACCAAAAGGTTTATTACATAATCAAAACATAACAAGCATAGAATCGTGTGAGTTCAAAACATAAGGAACACATGATCAATCATCTCATAGGGAATCTAAAACCTTCAGAATTTGACCATTCATGCGTATAAATTACATAGATGCAACAAGATACCAATTAGAAAATCAATAATCACAGACTCTCGCTACTAGTGCACAAATTCAACTATTCAAGTGAAGAAATCCTGATTGTCACACAGATATATACAAATCCACACTATTTTGGTATTTATAAAATATTTACAAAGGAAACCATCACATTCGACAGTTTAAGTTCTTTTCCATAAAATTCCTCTACTACTCTTTCCAACCTATCGCTAACCTCCAATTCTCTTCCCAAAAGGAAGAACTCTTTATTGAAAAAAACTTCCTGAATGTTTCTAAATATTATAATATATGAAAGAAAAGGATTCATGAACCATTTCAGTGTTGATCCCACAATTCTCTCACTTTCTCCTAAAGTATCTTTTCAGCTCCATTTTTGCCTCAACAAAATCCTAAATTAGATATTTCAAATCCCTAAAATCCTCACTCTTCCTAGGATTACTCATTCATTCCTAAGATCTCTACAACTCACGAGATATTCCCTATTAATCTTCTTCTTCTTCTTCTTCTTCTTCTTTTTTAAGCAAGAGTCGAACCTTCTATTTCATTAATTTACAGGATAAATTACAAAGTGTACAAAAACTTGTCAATATAGATATTAGAAGAATAGGTACTCCTATCAAGGACAAGGACTCTCCCACTACCTCACGAAAGCCCAAAACTCAAGGTCAAAACACCTCCTGGAGCCTACCAACGTCAGCAATCATACCCGACCCCCCAATGAGCATAAAGGAAGCAAAGGACAAGAAGCGCCAACTGAAAACGGAGCGTTGGCCCGACGGGCCCCACTAAACAGAGCAGACCATCCCAACCATCCAGCCCGGATGCCAGATCCTACGGCCAAGAGAAATATCGCTGCTCCAAACACAACCACATTTTATCGAGTGATGAAGGGCGGTTTCCGCAACTGCCACCATGCCACATGTCGTGCACCATATGGGATCGCTCTCAAAATTGCAAAACCACTTACCACTTTGTAGACGTGTGATCACCAGAAACCCGCCTATTGCCAGTACATCTAGCCCAGAAGTGGGAAGATGATGCCTACTACTGTAGCCCATTACTACCCATTTTTCCAGCTCGTACCATGAAACCTAAAGCTGATCCCAAGTTTATTTGGGAGATAAATCTGTAGAGTACCAACCAAAAACCTGGGAGTACCAGTTGAAATGTTTTGGGAGAAGATGAGCACGAACATTACTCTCAGCCTTTTTGGCTCATCCTGCTGGGCTGAGTTAGTATCCCCCTACGACATCAATTCATGGTATTCAACCCAGCTTGAAATCGGAAAACCTCCCTGTCCTCAGTAGCTTGATCCTTACAGACAACCTTTAGATGAATTGGAGGAATTTCTTGCCACTTTTTAGCCATTCCACATTTTGTACTGCTCACACCTTGATTGGCCAGTAAGTTAGCAAGTTTATTGGCATTACGTAGAACATGGTTGAAACTTATGGTTCAAAGGCCCTATAGATGTAGTTGGATTCTTTGATAAACCTGGATAAGTTTCCAATGATTCGAGACTCTTTCTGGCCTGGAACCACCGCTGATACTTTTCACTGCATTGATGGTTATCTCAAGGTCTGCTTCCACAATGATATTTGAGCGATGATTTTGTGATAGAAACTCTAGACACTGCTCCAGAGCCATCATGTCCACCATGTTATTAGTAGCTCTACCTAAATGATAGTGGAAGATAAGGATAATATTGCCCTTGCCATCCCTTATAGCTCCTCCATAACCAGTAGTTCCCCAATTGCCTTTGGAGGCACCATCAATGTTGTATTTCAGAAAGCCTTTCAATGGGGGTTGCCAGTAGTCCTTCTCTGTAACCATGGTTTTATTCTTTCTATTTCTACCTTAAGGAGTTATCCATTGCAATCCCAGTTGCCTAAGAATTCTCTACTCTTCATCTAAGGGGGGATTCGTGGGGATATTATTAACAGTAGAACTGTATGTCTCTCTAATATGTTTCAAGATAATATCAAGAAGATGTTGTGATGAAGACTTACCATTCTTGAAAATTCTTTTATTTCTTTCTTTCCAAACATTTCAGATAATAAAGAAAGGTGTGAAGGCCCAGGCCAAATTTAGGAATTCATTCTCCTTGAAGTTTCTTCTCTAGTGGTTTAGGGTATTTGTGATACTTCCTCTGTCCCTATCTGACTGTTGGAATTTAAAGAGAATGAGTCCCACAGCCAGGTAGTGTAAGAGTAACTATTGAGAATATGTTCCATTGTCTCCTCTTGCTCCTCACAGAGTTGGCATCTAGAAGGCCGCATAATTCCCCTTCTCCTAATATTGTCCCAAGTCAGTATTTTCTTGTGGTGAACCAGCCACATAAAAAGCTCAATCTTCATCCAACCTAGTTGCCTCTAGAGATGCATCTAGGTCTTGTCTGGAACACTATAATTCAGCCCAAGTAGAAAACCTTTAGCTTCCTTGAGATTAAAAGGCTCCTCAGTTGTTATTACCCCATCTCAATTGATCCTGCCCATCTGTTATTAAGATCATCCTTTGCTTGAGCAAGTCCCCAAGAGCCTTTGCTTTGATTTTTAGGGGGTTGTCCTCTCCACATCCAATGTTTCTCCAGCTTCTCCACTTTTCGGAAGTATGAGAAAGATCTTAAAAATCCTTAAATTTGATTAACCCTTGGGCATCTGTTTCCTGTTTGAGGCTTAAAAAATTATCTCTTAACAGTTTTTTTTCTTGCTACCATTTGTCCTCCCAAAAAGAGCAAGATCTCCTGCTCTAATTTCCCAGAAACTGTTCTTTTGAACTAGGATTTTGTTCTCCCAGGCTCTGTTCCATATGTAGGAGCCTTTTATAATTCCAGACATTCTTATGAGATCATTAGTGTGCCACTAGCTGGCATATTTCTCTTTCCATATCCTGGCCTACTGAGATTTTGGCTCCTGCACCCATCTCCACTAGAGTTTGGCACCTAGAGCTTTACAAAGAATCTCTTGATCGTCCAAGCCAAGGCCCCCATGACTTTTGGGTTTGCATATTTTTTCCTAGGAAACCAGGGCCCATTTCTTTCTAGTTTCCTCCTTTCCCCATAGGAAGTCTCTTTGTATGTCTCTGATTTGCTCTAAGACACCTTTTGGAGCTGAGAGAGCTGATAACATGAAAACTGGGATGGATTGCAGAACAACCTTTGTCAGAACTAACCTGTCGGCCAGGTTCAAGGCAAGGAAGGTCCAATTTTTTACTCTGTCCTGCATCTTATTAAGAATTGGTTCCAAAATACTCTTGTGCATGGGTCTAGAAGTAAGAGGTATTCCTAAATATTTAGAGCAGAGGGAATTTCGTTGGTAGCCAAGAATTCTTGAGATATTTCTTTAGATAGCAATGTTAGTGTTAAAGAAGAAGATTTTTGATTTAGAGAGGTTGACTTCCATACCTGTAGCCAGGGCAAAATCTTTAAGAATTTGTTTGTAGGCCCAAGCCTCTTTGTCTATTAGAACGCCTTGCAGTAAGGTATCATCCACAAATTGTTGATGAGTCAGCACAAAACCGTTCTCTGAAATTTGAAGAGCCTTAATTTTATCCATAGCGTTGGCCTACTTAATGGATCGCCCAAGCCCTTCCATCATAAGAATAAGGAGGAAGGGAGAGAGAGGATCTCCCTACCTGAGGCCTCTAGAAGGATTGAAGATTTTTTAGGGAGAGCCATTGACCAGAATGGAAAAGCTAGAGGAGGTCACCGGCACCATAACCCATCTGACCTAGTTGTGGTCGAACCCAAAGGCAGAGAGAACCTTCTTGATATAATTCCAATTCACCTTGTCATATGCTTTGGCAATGTCTAATTGCATGATCATCCCTGCCTAGTTTTTGCTAGTTAGCATGTGCAACACCTCATGTGCTTGAATAATTTTGTCTAGAATCTATCTTCCCTCCACAAAACCTGATTGTTCTTTAGATACTAGCGAGGGGAGGAGAGGTTTGAGTATATTAGCCACTACTTTGGATATTATCTTGTAAACCACATTACATAAGGCAATAGGTCTGTACTTGTCTTCAGATTGCGCTATGTCCTATTTGGGAATAAGGGAAATAAAGGAGGTTTTGAGAGATTTCAGGATAGTTTTGCTTCTCCTGGAATCCTCTACCACATTCACAATGTCCTCTTTGACAATATGCCAACATGCTTTAAAAAAATCCACATTGAAACCATCTAGGCCTGGTGCTTTTCCATTCTACATATCTTTGAGAACCTCGCTGACCTCCTCTTCCTCAACTGGTCTGTTGAGGTTGAAATTGTCCTCTCTGGACACCAGTTTGGGGATATGCCCTATGATTCCCCTGATGGACTGGTCCCTGTCTGGAGTGTTTTCCCGAGTGATGTTCCGGAAATGTTGGACAAGAACAACTTCAATATCTCTATGAGTGGTCTGAATTTCCCCTCCCTCATTCTTAATCATGGAGATTCTGTTGTGAGCTCTGTTAGCCATTGTGGATCTATGAAAAAATCTGGTGTTCCTTTCTCCTTCCTTGAGCCATTGAATTCTGGATTTTTGTCTCCAAAATATTTCCTCTTGTTTGCATAAATTTTCCCAAACTAGATGGTATTTATCAGCCTGCTCACTTTTGGCTTTGTCAAATCCATTATTTATTAGAGCCTTGTTGAGTTCTAGAATTTTGATTTCCACTGATTGTTTTTCCTCAAAAATGTCACCAAAATCTTTCTGGTTCCATTCCTCTAGTCTGAACTTAATGTGCTTTAGTCTTTTATGAAGAAGGTACATCATAGATCCTTCGATTTGCAAGTCTTCAACCACCATTTTTCAATGTTACTAATGAAATTTGGGTTGGAGAGCTAGATGTTTTCGAATCTAAAGGGTCTATTCCTGGGAGAATCTATACCCTTGATTTCCAACTAAATCGGCTAGTGATCTGAACCTCCAAAAACAAGCACTCTAGTTGTTATTTCTCTATTTAGAAACATTAGTTCCTCTGATATCATGAACCTGTCTAACTTAGATGCTACCAGTGCCTCACCTCCTCTTTTATTGTTCCATGTAAAAAGACCGTTGCTTGAATCTAACTCAACCAAATTCACATTGTCTGTAAATGATTGGAATGCTAAGGAGTCTTTGTTGAGCACTTTGGTACCTCCTTTTTTTTCTGAGAGAGATTTGATCATTTTGAAATCTCCTCCCATGATCCAAGGCATTCCAGCCTATCTACTCCTGATGTCAATAAGGGCTTCTAAAAATTTGAGTTTATTCTCTAATTTTTGAGGACCATAAACATTTGTTACTAGGAATGTTTCCAAAACCCCAACAGGTTGAATGACCACTGATAGATAATTTCTTGATGCCTCTGCATCCAAAATGCTGATCCTTTGGGGATTCCAAAGAGTAAGAATACCCCCCATTGTTTTCTCAACTTTAACCTCTAGAAACTCATATTTAATGAGCCATTTGTTGTGTATGAGTCTTATTTTCTGAATGGAACATTTCCTTTCCTGGATGAAGATCATGTCTGGCATATCTTGTTTCATTCTATAACTAAGCAATCTTTGTTTTCTTTTACTTCCTAGACCTCTAATATTCCAAGATGTAAATTTCATATTTAAATATCTGTAAAGGAGTAACTGGTTAGGTCTTTCATCTTACCTAAATCTATCATTAGCTTTCCACACTCCATCAAAAGTTCCTTCTGCTTTTTCTGGCCTCTCTTCTTACCAGCATTTATAGGAGCTAGTCCTGGGGTTGGTTTCATTGTTTTCACTCCTTTGTTTTCCAGCTTATCAGTGTTCATTCCTGTTTCTAACCCTCTTTGCTGATTCTTCCATAAAAACAATTGTTGTATTCTGTTGCAGTCCTCTTGAGGTAGTGAATCTATCCCTCCCATGGTTCCCTGCGTCAAGAACCCTTCCAGATCTAGGTGTTCCTTTTCTAGAATTTCTTGAAGTTCATGGTCTTCCATATCTATTTCACTTTGGGTCATTTCCATATCCATTTCTGCTTTAGTCTCACTATTCATAGTCTCTTTCCTGTTACAAATCTCTTGTGTTATGTTGTAGTACTCCTCCTCTTTTTCGTTAGGTCCTTCCTCCATTGCTTGATCTACACTTGTCATTTCTTCATTTTCTTCCAATACTTGAAACCTATTTAGGTTATTCTTTTGCCCCTCACTGCATTGTTGCCTTGATCCCTTTCTGCTTCCTTTTCCTTTACTTACTACTGTCTGAAAGTTTTCAGTATCCTTCATAGTATTAGGTTTTCCTTTATTGTGTACTTTACTAAGAGGACAGTCTCTAATCAGGTGATCATGTTCGTAGCATTTACGACATCTGAACGGGATATGCTCATAATCCATCGTTTGGACCCATTCCTCATCAAAAACTTCCAGGATTATTTCATCTGGGAGAACACCTGATAGATCCATTTCTACGCAAATCCTAGAATAGGAAGTATATTTACCCCGTCTTGTGGCTTCCGAAGGTTTCACAAACCGACCTAGTTTATTGCCAATGGTAGCAAGTGACCCATGTTGCCAATAATCAAGAGGTAGGGAATAGAGCCTTAGCCAAACAGGAATCGAGTTGAATGTCTCCCTTTCTGGAATGAATTTCATCCTCCACGACCTCATATAAAGGCTTGCTACTGTGAAAAAGTAGGGTCCTCCTTCAAATATTCTGTCTTTATCATCAATGTTAGTAAATACCACAGTAAAAAAAACCCTTTGACCCCCGATGGAGTTCAATACTACCTTTGGATTTCCAGTGGTATTTGATCCATGTCTGTAATGCCTTTTCAGAGGGCCAAATTCCCATGAACTTGCAGATTATGGCGTAAGTCCCCATATGTTCCCTGTGCTCTTGTAGAGCAGGGTCATTTAACACTACTCTAGGAGTAATCTCCGTTTTGGGTTGGCACAGTCCCTTTTGATATTTGTCCCTTGTTCCCTGGCTTTTGTCTTCTTCCTCTTTGTCCTTTGCGCTGCTGTTTTATTTGGACCTGGCCCCATCTAACTCCTTTTCATTATTTTTCCCCTTCTTCACTAGAACCTCTAACTACATGCAGAGGTGACTTGCCTCTACCAACAGTTGATTCCTTGTAGGAGGGAGTGGAGCTCCCTCCTCTGCTGTGATCCATAAGAAGAAACCTTAGAGACCCTCTATAACTCTAGCTTTGCGTCCTTGATTTCATAGTCCTCCAACCTCCAGCTACCGAGATATTCCCTATTAATCAAATTACATTCCAATTTCTTTAAAACTCAAAATAAACTTAGGAAAATAAATAAATAATTAAGGGAACCCACTTCCTTTAGTAAATGTGTGATAAGACTCCTAGGTCTTATAAACCTTGAAGAATGCTCCTACATCAGACTCCCCAAGTTGAAATAATTCATGGACTCTTATTCATGAGTCTTCACACTTCCTCTGTTGTAAACTTCATCAGATTTCATCTTCCAATTGGTTGTTTGACCTTTTCCAATTGCAGGTGTTTTTGCTGCATCCTCTCCTTCTCCTAGATGCCAAACTATGTATTGTGGATGCCCTTGTGCTCTGATGTCATGAGAATCTCCACTACGTAGTGTTTTAATGCTAATATCTTGCATAAACAACTTCTTAAACAACATAAATTGTTTGCTCCTTTGTCTGTTGTTGTCTTGTCATCATCTCAATAGAATTGAGCTCCAACTTTATGTATTTACCACTGTCTTTTACTTGACTATATATTATGATTTTTGACTCAATCACTAGCATCTTCTTCTATCTATAAACCATTTCCTTTATTTTGTTCGATATATCCTTCCATCTTTCCTTGACTTACTGGCTTTGACAATTTCTCATGCTCATCACCTTTGTAGTTTTCATCATCCACCTATCCAATAGCTTGAGTAGAATCCTCCCAATCTCAAAAGAAGATTGGTTCTTGTTTGATACAAGAACATATAACCTTTCAATCACATACTGTACACTAGCTGCAAATAATTTAGTTATTGAACTTGGTGCAATTGCCTCCATATTCCTACTACATTTAACTGAACTGTTCATCCCAATTTTCAATTCCAAATTCAAAATAAACTCTCGACATTCAAATTTTCTTTGAATCAAGAACAAAACCTATTTGTGGACTGTACTTTCACATCCTCTACAATTTTATTTCTCTTCTGGAATGACTTGTTTAAGAGCTATGCCAACTCTCCTTCCTTCATCCCAAACTTTTGAGTCAACTAGTTGCTTACTCTCATCTTCTTGTTTCCATAAGGGAAACTAATTTTCGACAATTCTAGAACTTAAATAATCCTTCATGTTTGCACGAATAAACATATCTTGAAGAGTAGTTTGTCCTTCTGTCCTTCATCCTGAAAAAACACATTCAACAATTAATAAGTCAAAATTAGAAAATACATTACATTTTCCGCTAACTGTGCTCCATAATTTCTCTAATTTATCATCCTCTTGATGCACATAGGACATGTCAAACTTGTCATATCCTCCTCCATATTGTCTTATTTTAAAATGGTCTTCTTTGCTTTTACTTTGCTCTGAATGTTGTCTAATTTATGAATTCTATTCTCTGCTCTTCTCTTTGGCCTTCCTTCCTTTCACACTCCTTTTCATTCTTTGTGTTTCTTCCTTACAAATCTATAAGCCACTAAGTTTCCTTTTCCATTCCTCTTTATTTTCAATCAAAATATACCAATGTATGATTTTAGAACCTAAAGTTCTCGCTGTTTCTATACAGGAAGCAAAATCACCATATACAACAAATTTTCCATTCCACTATAAAGTCCCTTTTACAACAGTAAAAATTATTGTCAACACCATGAATATCACACTCCATTGAACTGCTTTGCTGCTTACTGCAAATGCATAGTTCATGAAAGCATCCTTGCCTTCATCCTCTGAGATTGCCTGTCTCTTTCCAAGTTGTTGATTACATTCACCCTTACTTTTTTTTCAATACCTTTGTCTTCAATTTTTTGTTGTGCATCAGTCTCTACCAACCTCTCTTTAAGTTCCTAATTGTTCTCTTTTCCTTTCTTCTTCATAGCCTTTAATGGATTAACTGTACCTCCTTGGACTGAATTCCCCTTATAAATTTATGTTTTCTCATCTTTCATAGTGCAATATTTAATAGGAGTCCTTTCCATTAATGCTTCATTATATCCTCCCAAGACAATTTCTCGCCCATTAACTATCAATACAGGTTCATAATTTTTGAATATTAAAGAGATAATCCCATTAACTCAAGTGTTTTCACTACACATATACTCTTGTTTTCCCCTGTCATAAGGTTATCTTCATACATCTTTTCTACTTCTCCTTTTGCAATCTCAAATTTCCTTTTGTCTTCAGGCTGTCTGCCATCTTTTTTCCAAGTCTTACTAGATTCATCATCTTCAGCTTCCATAGTAGTCTTCAACATTTGTTCATGTTTAGTGTATTTGAATACATGTTCAATTAAAAATTGTTATATTACAACCATCTCTTCTAACAACTTAATTTCTTCAGAAACCTTCATCTTCAGCTTCCATAGTAGTCTTCAACATTTGTTCATGTTTAGTGTATTTGAATACATGTTCAATTAAAAATTGTTCTATTACAACCATCTCTTCTAACAACTTAATTTCTTCAGAAACATACTTAAACATATCTTTTAAAGGTTGTTCACTACCTGCATACATACACAAATCATCAGTTTCAAAAACACTAGGCTCCTCTTTCTTTGATGTCTCAATCATCACATCTCTCTGCTAATTCGAACTTGTCCAACAGTTAAGAAAATCATCAATGATTCCTTCCTCGGTAAGGTAAACCTCTTGCTCAAGTCTACAATATCTATCTTTCACCTCTAACTCGGCTGCTCTGAGTTCCTCACTTAATCTGATGTACATTCTCCTCTTTATCTATCTCTGCAGCAACTTCCATTTATTTTCTTTATTTTCATAGTCCAACCATACCTTTGGTATTTCTCATTCCTCTATAACAATTCCATCAGTACTTCAAGATGGACTATTATCTCAACCTTCTCCCTCTCATATTCTTCATCAATCAACTACTTCCATATGCCATTTTCCTTGGCACCTTTCTTTCTTCTGTTGTGGCTTCTCTCTGAACCCCTGCTATGACTATCAGTAGTCATTTTCTCATCTCACTCTATGCGTTCCTCACACACTATGAGCTGCACTAAGCCTCTTGCAACAACAAGTCCTCTCTGCTCTCATTTACCTCACCAATCCCCTCTCTGGACTTGGTATTTTGGTAAACACAGGTTCTCTATCTTTGGAACCTCTTAAGCACTCTCTTCTACTCTCTTTAGGCTTATATCCTCAACTCACCTCTCTTGAGAACACTTTAACTATCCTCCCTATCCAACTTTCATTTGGAATATTTAGGTTCACTACCACTAACACAACTCCTCTCTTTCTTTACACAGTCTTCTATTGTGTGTTTCTGCTATCACTCTCTTCCCTATAAAACAATTCAAATGAAACCGACATCAAAATATAAATCATACCTGAGAGATATTCAAATGATTTATCTCTTTAATCTTTCACTGGCTTGGGCAATACACATGCTAATTTTCTCTTCAATGTCTGTACTTTAGTTCTTCTTTCAACTAAATGTCTTTTCTTGCTGAGTACATCCACCTTCACTTCATTTGCTGCAATTTCTTCATTCGCTTCTTTGTCACAGCTATGTGCTGGAACATATGTTGTTACTTTTCAGTCTCATATATATCATTGAAATTTTAAAACTTGCACAACCTCTCCCTGATTCTATCTTTCTCAAATCTTTTCCATAATATGTCTTTGATGAAATGTTGATGTCCTCATTGTCTACAAAATCTCAAGTTTCCTCTATGCAAGAATAATTGTGTCATGTTCTCCCTCTATATAAGATCCATTATAATGCAAATTATATACCTACTAGGAATAAAATTCAATCTCTAAACAAACTCCACAGAGCACTAGTCAGAATCTGATACCAAAAATGATGCAGCATAGCCACATCTTTCTTGACCTGATCCTCAGCCGCTAGGTTATGGGACCACTATATGGTTAATTTTTATCATGAGATGCTTTTGTTGCGATGGCCCATGGTTTCCTTTAGAAAAATCCTTCTACATATCATAGCTCACACAATCGTGTGACTCCTATCACATGTAATATGCTTAAACATAGATGGATGAAACGATCATTTGACTTGTATGACCGGAATTAAAATAAAATTTAATCCTATTTGATAACATATCAGGTCACAACAAGTCCATTAACCCATGAACATGTTCATGCATGAGTATCATCGGATCAATCAACCAATGAATGGTCTTGATGGACGAAACTCAATGAGGTTTTAATCCTATTATATAAAACCTTATCATGTCCATTTCTAACATTAACCTCCACGCACTTTCAGAAGTGATATGTGTCTGATCACCAATTAAAAAGATGGTCCGATCACTCTAAACCTTAAACTCTTTTTAATAACCACATCGCGTCCATTTAAAATGTTAACTTTCTTGCATGTTCTATTGTGATATGCATCGATCTCCTCTGATCAAACGATCATTGCTTCCGCACGATTTTCGTCAATTTTAGCAATATTCCAAATTTCTTTCTCATCCGCCACTTTTACCTTGAGTCCAGTCTACACTCTGCAGCCACAATACTCCTCTGAATTCATACACTTTTTGTCGATTATCTTCAATCCACCAGATTTTAGACTGTCACGATTATTCCTTTGCGGCTAATCAATAACTACACATGAGTTTACAGAACATCCAACCACCAAGCCAAGGGTGGTTACTAGCATAAACCTATATCACCAAAAGGTTTATTACAAAATCAAAACATAACTAGCATAGAATCGTGTGAGTTCAAAACATAAGGAACACAGGATCAATCATCTCATAGGGAATCTAAAACCTTCGAAATTTGACCATTCATGCATATAAATTACATAGATGCAGCAAGATACCAATTAGAAAATTAATAATCACAGACTCTCGCTACTAGTGCACAAATTCAACTATTCAAGTGAAGAAACCCTGATTGTCACACGATATATACAAATCCACACTATTTTGGTATTTATAAAATATTTACAAAGGAAACCATCACATTCGACTGTTTAAGTTCTTTTCCATAAAATACCTCTACTACTCTTTCCAACCTATAGCTAACCTCCAATTCTCTTCCCAAAAGGAAGAACTCTTTATTGAAAAAAACCTCCTGAATGTTTCTAAAGCTTACAATATATAAAAGAAAATGATTGATGAACCATTTCAGTTCCGATCCCACAATTCTCTCACTTTCTCCTAAAGTATCTTTTCAACTCAATTCTTCCCTCAACAAAATCCTAAATTAGATATTTCAAATCCCTAAATCCTCACTCTTCCTAGGATTACTTATTTATTCTTAAGATCTCTACAATTCACGAGATATTCCCTATTAATCAAATTACATTCCAATCTCTTTAAAACTCAAAATAAACTTAGGAAAATAAATAAATAATTAAGGGAACCCACTCCCTTTAGTAAATGTGTGATAAGACTCCTAGGTCTTATAAACCTTGAAGAATGCTCCTACATCAATCAACAATTTCATTGATTATTTCATCGTCATCAAACAAATTACACAATAAATGAATTAAATTTTTCTTCCTTGCACACAACCTCACCACCTTAGGTCATTATGAAATATATCTCATCAAATGATGGATTTGAAGAGAATAGAAAATTTTCTCTTTCTATTGTTTCATTACATGCATGAAGGGATAAAGGAGAGTGAGAAGAAGAAATTACAGTAAGAAATTCTTCAATGATCCTATAACATTTTAAATAAAAATCATGCATATCCAAGTCTCTTTGAGAAATAAATAAATCGATCGATGGATTTGGGTAGTCATCACCATGTATATCAGTGAATTAATTGTTATCATGGTGATCTTGGCCTAAGCCTTACTTTTGGTCAAGAGCTAAAATTTCACCTGAATGCTCACCAGGATCACAAGATTCTTGATCAACTAAAAATGTGGAAGGATCATCTGAACATAGAGGTATTTGAAAATAAGAAGTAATATAAAATGAATTTTCATCCTTTTTCTCCTTAACACATGAAACTCATACATCTTGTATCTGATCACCACTTGAACTAGCCAATTGAGAATCGAGGGTATCTAGATAAAATGGTGATCGGGTTGGTTTACCAAGTGAATCACGCAATATGGAGTCATGAAGTGTAAATGATAAAGGTTGAAAGCTATTCCTTGGAGAGGAAATGTTTTGAATCATATCAGGTTTAAGATTAAGATCACGTGTGTTAATGTCATCTTTGGAAACCAAGGGATCAACCTTTAGATTACGATCTATGAATGTGTCAGCAAATTCAAAGATCCTCTAGATAAGATGTTCATCAAGGGAATTAAATGAGGGTGGAATAAGTGGACCAACAATCTGACTTTCAATTTTTCCAACTTCAAAATCAATACATGATATTACTCTATTCATTAAAGGAAAAGGAGGAGGAGAAGGAACAAAGGGACATTAGATTCCTCCTATGATGTTTGATGTTCCTCGTGACTGAGATGAGCTTTGAAAACAAAGTTTGGAATTAGGCTTGAAGATGATTTAGATTCAAATTGATTAATAGATACTCAAACCAAATACTGAAGTGTTTCATTCATGAAATCCCAATCCACATTTTACTTAGGAAACTGATAAAAAATATGAAGAAATCGATCAAGAAAATATTCTAATGATTCATTGCATTCCATTCTAAGTTGATTAATCCATATATAAAAATATTGATAATTGTACCTATCAAAATCTTGATGAAGCTCCTTAAAAATTTATTCGAATGAATGGGTAGAGGCGTCTACCAAGGTATGACACCATTTCTTAGCATAACCTTCAAAAGTGAGGATGAATAATCTACACGAAACATCTTCACAATTTTCTTCATGAAATGTACAAAACTTAAGAAATTGATGTGTATGCTCAACCATACATGTTCCATCCTCGCCAACGAACTTCAAATGTGAGAAGTCGTGAATTAGTTTGACGGGGACTATAATATTTCCACTTGGAAAAAAAGACATTAGGATTATGATTTGGAATGAAGCCATTTAAGATGAGAGTTTCAAAACAGACTTCATGGGCTAAAATTTTCATCTGGCACTCCTTCTAGTGCTAAAATCTGTTGATCGTACTAGATGCCACCAACAAAAGGGGGTCTCCCGGATATGAAGTCCCAAATAAACCTTACATTGTTAGGGATAGGAACCCCATCTCGGAAGTCATCCTGACCACCATTATCCTTATAGATGTAACAAACAAAGTTTATATACTTAGAGGAATTATTTGATACCAATGTAACGAACAAGGTTCATACACGCAACAGAATAATTTAGAAGCTGAAATATGTAAGCATCCATCATTGGACAAGTAATAATTGAATATAAAAATTGTTGAATGTATAAAAGATGTGTGTAATGGTTACAATGAGGGCCCGCTTATATACCTATCGAGATGTCCTTTCATGAATGGTCATATCTCTAAGACATGCCTCTTCATTACTAACTAACTAACTATTAGTTAATTATTTATTATTTATTATTTATTATTATTATATTTATATTTACATTTATTATTTTTATATGAATTATATTTATAACATTGCCCCTATCTGCAAAAAAGTTTTATCCTCAAAGCTTACTAATTAAAGGGCCAAATCACTTTTCCCATTTCAAATATCTTCTTGTCTTTGAACTTTAACCTTCATTGATACAAGACGATATGATCCTCTGGGTGATAAATAAAATTGTTAAACTAAGAATGGATCTAATCATCCAAGATTAACCTTTTGTGGAATCTTCTGATCACTTGAAATTTGGAATGAATTGTTATCATAAGATTGGATTCTACAAACTTCAGTATTCGTTGGAACATAAATCTGTTGTTTCTGTTATGAATGGTTCAAATATGTAGACTAAATTAGTTGTCTTATCTTGTGATCCAAATGTCGATATGTAGTTCTTGTGGTTTTAATTTTCCTTAAAAAGTTCATGGTGATTTATTGTTTTATTGGGGGCATATGATTTCTTTCAGATTCAGAAATTGCTTGATTAATTGTGATATCTTCACTTGAAGATTTTGTTGTTTGGAAAGCAACTTCTGAGTATGTCTTCACCTTAACTCATTTATCCTCTTCTTGACATGTGATGTTGACTTGATCATTATTTATTCCTTTATCTTTGACTTGGACTGTTACAGGTGGAGACTTCAATACTTTTTCTTGATTAAGTTGTTCTAACTTGTAATTGAGTGACTTCTTATCACTTTTAAGTTTTTTTAATTGCGTAAGAAGGACTTTGGTTATGTTTCCTTAGATGTAAAATCTCTTATCCTTCTAGATTGTTGAATTTATTCTTAGAATCATTCACATCTTATAATTTTTTTCTATGTTCTAATAACCTTTGATTAAGGTTATTTAAGCATAAAATTTTCTCTTCCTTCTCTAATGGACTTTCGTTGAGCTTCTAGTCAGAACTTCTTTTTCTTGATTTAGTCTTTGCTTCTTAACCTTAGGTTTCTTGACCCATGAAATTTATTTTTCATTGTGGTTTTTAAGTCGATAAATTTCTTCACTTTTATTGGATATGACTTCTTCAGGCTCCTTATGTTTCTTTGATATTTCTTATTGATTCTCTTGTAGCATCAATTTTGAAATATCCCTAAAGTCTTCTAATGAAGGTGTTATTGTCTTTGCTTTCCTTGTTATATCTTGAAATGTGACCACCTTCCCCTTATAAGAAAACATAAAAAAATGTTTCTCTATGTTTAACATGAACATACCCAATTCCTTAAACCAAGGTTGATTGAGAATTATTTCAATCTTTCTATTAAACATAGTTACAACACAAAATTGAGATATGTACTCATAATGATATAGTGTCACTTGTAAATCCCTAATTTCATACTCCTTTTGGCCACAAATATATCTCCTTTCACCAATGCTTGGCTCTTGAATTAATCGTTGATTTTCCAAATTAATATTCATGTAATTTTCCTTATTTCTTGTGCTGATAGCGATATTAATTTCTTCCTTGATACTACTTTTAATAAGTAATATCTTGTACCATAACTGCAAGAAAATTAGAGGAAATTTCCTCTTTACTTCTGAATTAGGCTCCATTCTATTAATTTCAGGGATGAAACTTAGGGGTATAAATAAATCCTTTTCTATTATTATTTATATTATTATTTATTATTTATATATATATATAACACCCTTTTTTTTAATCTCTATTCTACTTTAATAATATTTTTTCCCTAAATTCCCTTACTCTCATCTTCTTTAAGGTTATTTTATTAAAATATTTTACTTTATTAATTTTATAAGTAATTTTCAATAAATTCTTTATATATAAAATTCAAACTGACTAAGCTTAATTAATGTTTACTCTTCACTTATATCTTTCCCTCTTTTCTTCTGATGATCAACTGCTTTCCTTTTAATTAATATGAATCAAACCTTTTCTTTAATTTATGAGTTGAATTGTTTTGAACTCTTTTGATTATTTGTAACCTTTTTCAAAATGAGAATTGAAGAGAAGCGTCTTCTCCCTTTGGAATTGTGTTGATTCACATGACGACCCTATTATGATAGACTTGGCCAGTGCACTTTAATTAAGGCGGTTTCCTATTGGTTCGAGGAGCCCCAAATATTCATTGATGCCTACAGTGCACTCACAACTTGGCACAAATTAACTTCCGTTGATGTCTACAGTGTACAGTCAGCTTGATATGCGAAGTGTTTAGAAGCAATGGTGTCAGAGCATTGGGCTAGGAAGCTAGGAGTGTGTGCAACATTAATGGTTGAGGTTCTAACTGCTTATGGTGGCATTGGTCAATGTGAGTTTGGGAAGTAAAGTGACATCGAAAACAATAGGTGATGGTCATGACTGTTAGTAGCAAAGTCAACTAGAATCTAGCCAGGCGTAAAATGAAAGTCATGGCTAGTGAGGAATGCGTTTGTGATTTGATGACCACAATAGCCAGGATGGTGGTGGGTTAGGCCGCCAGGGACCTTGGCTGAAATGGTAGGTATTCAGGCTGCAATTCGGGGAAGTTGTAGGTAAGGTCGTTTTATTTTGGCTGGAATGGTAGGTTTGCAGGCTGCAGTTCGGGGAAGCTGTAGGTAAGGTCGTATTATTTTTAAATTTTTTTGTTTCTTATCTTTTTGTTTTATTTTTATAATTACTTGTTTTTTTATAATTTTTTCTTCAACAATTTTTCCCACTTTTTTTTTTTTTATTACACTTCTTTTTTTATAAATCTTTGTTTGTGATGTATTATATATATATATTATATATCTTATATTATATTTATCTATATTATATTATATACATTACTGTTTCTAATCTATGGCCAAGGGACTGAAAAATAATGTGCAACTTGGAGAAGCTCCAAGTCTATATAGTGAAATAGTTAATTTCCTGACAACAAGGTTGATGAAAAATTCAAAGGCCAATGGTCAGGATTGGGGAATGTGGCTCTCATACCAATGTAATGAACAAAGTTCGTATACTTAGAGGAATTCTTTGATATCAATGTAATGAACAAGGTTCATATACACGACAAAGTAATTCAGAAGAACTCAAATATGTAGGTATCCATCATTGGACAAGTATTAATTGTATATAAGAATCATTGAATGTATAAAATATGTGTGTAATGATTGAAATGAGGGCCCATTTATATACCTAAGGAGGTGTCATTTCATGAATGGTCGTGTCTCTAAGACATGCCTCTTCATTACCAACTAGCTAACTATTAGTTAATTAATTATTATTTATAATT
>APFE030117401.1:0-11698 GCA_000404065.3 Pinus taeda
TATTATTATAATTATTAATATTTTAATAATAATAAAAGTCCATATAAAAATAACTAAAATGAAATAATAATATGGTTAAACTAATAAGTGAATAAAATAAATAACATTAAGAAAAAAGACAAATTTAAAAATAAAATAAAATAAATAGAAATCATGAATTAAATTAGTTTTATTATTATTAATATTAATATTTAAATAAAAAAAGTCATAGAAATAACTAAAATTGAATAATATGGTCAAATTTAATTGTTTTAAACCATAAAACTAAATAATAATAATAAAATGTATTAAAAAAACTAAACTAAACTAAAAAAGCAAAGATCCAACCCCTATTAAAAGGTATTGGATCCCTGCCTTGTCTTCCTTAGTTTAGTTTAGTTTTTTTAATATATTTTATTTATTATTATTATTTATTATTAATTATTTTATTTATTAGTTTTAAGTAAAACATAAATGGTTATGATAAATATTAAGTGAAATATAAATGAAGGAATATATATATACTTTAAAAACCATTATGACTAATTTTCAATAAAAAGAAAAAATAGTAAACAAAGTCATTAAAAAACACTAACAATTTTCAAAAAGAAAAGATATAAACAAAATTTTTCAAAAAAAAAGGATAATAAACAAAATCATTAGAAAAAACAATGATAATCCTATGAAAAAGAACTTGCCTCGATGTGATCATTATGAATTATACCTATAATGAAACTTATATGGGAAAAAACAATTACAATGATGGAATGAGATTAATTTTAATCAATATTTTGTTTTAAATCAATACAAACATTTATTTTATTGTAATAGTTAATATGAGTGGCTCTTTTTATTTGATTGTAATAGTTAATATTAGCGACTCTTTTAAGTAAGATGTGCAAGTAAATCAAGGGTGACTACCAAGTAAAATGAGGGTATTCAAGTATGTGCAAGGAAATCAAGAGTGATCACTAAATGAAACGAAGGTATTTAAACGAAGGTAATGAATTATTAATTAATCGAGAAATGACACAAAGCTTTTACATTCCTTAATGAGGTTCATAAATTTTGAACCTGCTTTTACATTCCTTAATGAGGTTCATAAATTTTGAACCTTAGATCATATGATGAAATGAAATGGATCCTTTCTTGATAGAAAAAGAATCTTATACGGAATTCTCTAAACTGGTTTGGTGCTACTATAATGTGAAATGGCTACAAATAATAATCTGCTCAAGTTGGGCTTGAAACAGTTGAGTCAGCGTCCTTTTATGTGGGTTGAAATAGATGAGCCAACAAACAATTGAACCAGCATCATTTTATGTATCTAATTGGAAGCACTTGTCAAAATATACATCTTACATGCATGTGGCTTGACTGATGATGTTAAGCTGCCCTTATATGTTCTCGCCAGAGACTTGTGCTGCAAATTACCAATAATGCTATTAGTAATGTTGAAAGCCTTTCTGCAGAGCTTATCCTAATATCAACTCTAGTCACATATACACTCCAAGAAATGACTACATTCCTGCAGAACAAGGATACACTTCAGAATTAGAATGCATTTAATGCAAAAGTTCAAACCTTCTGGTATATTTATTCTAGCCTGTAAAATATACCTTCCACAAATTTCTAATTTGGACTTCATGGGAAGATTCGAGGCCAATATCTTCCCATTTGGATGTAATTGAAGCTCTTGACTCTCTTCTATTCAATAGGATTAGCACCATACGATTGTTGGATAAAGGACCTGCCCATACCTGTAAGCAAACAAGCATTAAGAGAAAGATACACATTACATTACAAAACAATCGAGATACAGTAACATAAATAGATGGTCAGGAAAGGAAAGATATTAAATTATAGGGAACCATCGCTCATCTTTGCCATGAATACCTCCAGATTGTCATTGCTGTAGACTTTCTTGCCTTGTACTCCCAATGGATCTGCACATGATAACGATAACACAAAAGCATGAGGTGTCAGCCTAGTAAAAATGATGAGTGTTAACTACTTGGACTACACCTTGAAAGAAGCATATATATTATAATTGTAGTTAATGGTTGATCACAAATTCCAAAAGTTCTCTCACCTTGATTGACTGCAATCACCTCTGCATTGCTGAGGATCTCCACAATCCCAGAACTCATAGATCTCACATCACACCCTATCAACAATGGTGCCTGCATATAGCTATGCATGATTCAATGGTAAAAAAGGGTTTAATTTAACTTGGTACAATAGAGTAGAATATTTAAGGGAAAGGACGATATCATCATCATCATATCAGCAGGAACAAAGAACAAGATATGATAAGTACCTTCATCAGCACCCAGAGGCTGAAATGTGACCAGTATTCTTCTCTGCTTAATTTGCCATTTCCTACCTCCAACATGTCAGGATCTGATCCACAGAATGCCCAATGAATCACTTGGAATAGCATTGATCAAAAAGTAAAATGATATATAGTAACCAGTTTTATATCTGGCATAGAAATTGGAATGGAGCCCTACCATTCCATCCACCCGGTCCTGCATAATGTGCCCATCTGTCATTCAGATCCACTCAAGAAGCTATGCTGCACCAGATGAACCATTCAGTTGGCCCAAGGCCAAAAACAATCAGTCCAACATACAATGTTCTCTGACTATTTACAAGTAGAGAAATCCATGAAGTGGGTGTGACAGTAGAGCCTATGATCACCTAATCCAACTATTGTTAATGTCTTGTGTCATCCTCCAGCTATTTCCAACTTTGGCTCCCCAGGTAGCAGGATGATCTCTTCCCCTGCAAAAAGAACAGTTTGCATCTGAAGATATCAAAATTATGACATCAATGATTGAGAAATATAGAACTTATTACTGATTTCATAAAGATCTACTGAAATCAAAACCTACCATTCACACAATGAATAAAATATTGGATGTCCTGTTCTCAGAAGTGCATCCCTCATTCTTGGGTACCTAGAATTTAACACACAGATTCGATTTCCCAATTCCTGGATCCCCAAATAAACCGCATTCTCTTTCCTGTTGCAGTCAGTAGTTAAATTCTAGTAATGATATTAATCAGGAAAAGTTACAGTTTTACAAAGTCCTAAAACTGATATGGCAGCTTCTCAGAGAACAAGAACCACAATCCACTTAAGCAATAGAGATGGACCATCAGGAAACAATCAACAAATTTGAAGTTTGTTAACAGAAAGGATTGAATGCATTCTTTACTTCCAATCCATGAACACCCACCCTTTCAAAGGGGATGATAACTGCAGAGACAAAGAATTACATAGCAAATAATTACATAGCAAGCAGTAAAGAATTGAGAAGAGAATGGTAGATAGCCTGGAAATTTGAGTGCTGTCCAGGATGGAAAGGAACAGTTAATGGTCCATCAAATATAAGAGAGTTGGATTGAAGATTAGAAACAGAAACTTACCGCAGTTCTGGTTTGCTGCGATCAGTATTACAATTATCATATTTTAGATAATCAACCCCCTGTCATGAGGTGTAGGGGAATTAGACTGTAAAATAATTTAAAAAATTCAAATTTACAATGTAAACCACTATGGAACTGTAGGAAGAGGCAAATGTACCCATTCAACAAATGTATCTGCATCTATTTGCTCGTATCCCAATGAGCCTGGCTGTTTCCCTGAACAGGTACGGAACCTGCAAAGTACATAAAAGCTTAGAAAAATCCACATTAACAATAATGGAAGAATAGTAGAGATATTTCATTTGAAATTTTGAGAATAGTGCGAGAGTTCAGATAATTTCCTACAATTCGTACCCGACATCTGAATATATCCTCAATTTGAGCCCTTTGCTGTGCACATAATCAGCAAGGGCCTTGATCCCAGATGAGAATGTTGAATTTTTTGGTTTCCTGGCCGCCTTGAACCAAAATCTTCTTCCCGCTTGAGAATGCATCATTCATCAAATGAACAGTGTCAGCAATATAAGGTTCTATTCGCTTAGAATATCTCTTGTGATGCTCCACTTCAGTCTGTAACATGCTTTTAATATACTCAAAGCCTTTAAAGCGGGATGGGGCATCATGCAAAATAATATCCAACTTCTCAAGAAATGTATCCCTATGCCTCAAATCACTTACCCGAATACCATTCCGGATTGCCTTGCCTGCATAGCAAGGACCAATCCCTCTTTTTGTCGTTCCAATTAACGACCCTGCAAGTTCTGCTTCTCTCATTCCCGATAACGCACAGGGCTTTCTCATTCACTATTCCAGAAGGGACAAAGTGGAGCAAATTTCTTTCCCTCGCTATTGTATATGGTGTGACCTGCATTTGCCCCTACCTGCGATAAAGATGTAGTATAATCGGTAAATATACTTACCAGTTAAGATGGATTTAACGACAATGAAAAAAAATGGAAGATGGGTGAGTACCTGACAATGGGCCACAATATCATAGCGCAATGCAAGTTCAGCGCAAACCCTGATCGCAACCCCTGCTGCCTCTTCTTCTGCGAAAATCTGTGCAAATTCGAAACACAGAGATTGCTAATCAGCGCAGATGTCATTTATTCCCACAGACTGCGGATTGAGCAGCCTTCAAAACCCCAAATCCCTGGCAGAAGCTATGATCCAGTTTAGGCAGATAGCTTTTTTTTTTTTTACCTCGGAGGGTAATCCAGAATGGAACTGCGGTAAAGGGGATGAAACTGAAAGATTTGAACAAAAGGAAACAACTAAATATTCAGAAGCCATGGAGGATAAAATTTGCCCGAGAGATTCGATGGAGCCCGTTTCAGAGGTTGGTCAGGCAGCAGGGGAAGCAAGAGCAGAGAAGACGAAAAGGGTACAGGCAAATCTCGCAACTGTTTCAAATATGGTGAACAGTTGCAACCATTCAACTACCTTCCCTTTCCTTCCCTTGATCGAACGATTAACAATCTTGTAATCGTCTAACACATAATCTGACGGCACACAGGTATGACAGGTGGATTTTAGGAAAGTTCATTTTAGAGGGAAACGCCTTACGACGTAAATATCTCTATTAAAACTTTTCAACCATTTCTAACACAAGTATCTACTTTACTCTAATAGAAAAGGATAATAATATATTAATCATATTTTTTTATGACTTTTATTAGATTTTCAAAATATCATAGCATATAAAAATGCTGATTGTGATGTTTTTTTTTTTTTGAGATTGGGGCTGGAGAATATCAAGATAGACAATTTGCATACATAAATTTCGAAGGGCCCTGTGACCTTGGCATATTACAAGAGATAGAAAAATATACCAGAATTGATAGCAAATATCAAGGAAGGAGATGAGGGGGCATTAGAGGGGGCGCTGCAAAGTAGCCAACATGATCATGAATGTGGAAGTCAATATGTTCCACCCGTGCCTCCAAGCTGTGGAGGTGGTCATTAGTACGATACTGACTACGCCTGAGGTTGTCCCACTGCTCCAAAATAGCGTTATGATTGTATTGAATATCAATGAAATAGGCAACAATTTCATTGTGGTATTCATACCTGTGGTCAGTGGAATGTTGATGTCAATTTGTATGTGCCGTCACTGCTTGACAATAGATTCCATAGAGGCAGGAGTCACGAGGCGGCCTGGCGAATTAGCAGGAGAAATAACTTCTACATCCTTTGTTTCCTGGCTATAAGAGGTGGAAGAGGACGAGTGATGGCCTGGCTCAAGACGCTCAACTTGGGCTTGCTTCCCCCGCCCGCGACGAAGACGACCTTGTTGGCCTGACATCTTGCTAGGCACGGTGGTTGACAGCTCGCAATAAAGGGAGCCCATAGAGAAAGCTTTAGAAAACCTGCACTGGAGACAAGATAGTCCAAACCCGCGTACCTACTTACGCGAGCAAGGATGAACTGCCAACCCAACACTCCTCCTAGAAAGGTGAGATGGGCACGCTTTGACCCAAACCGAGTGACGGAGCGGAGCAATTCCTAGAAACCACCCCAAATCTTCTCATAAACAAAACCTGCAACCCTAAGTGTTGGCTGAGAGACTGTGTATGCCTTCAGGCCCAAAGAGAGGCCCGAAACCAAAGCATAAACTATCAAATACCAAATGAAAACCCATGCACCTATGAAAACCAACAAGGGTCCTGGCGAGTGGGAGTTGAGCCAAAAACTGGTGTAGGAGCAAACCACAATTGTCTTGCGTACCGAGGTCCCAAGGGTAGACTAGGGGACTTATCCCAATCCACTCCAAGAAACTGCAAACAACGTTTTCCCTCCTCGCCTAAGGCCGAAGCGTCAGTGAGGTGCCATAGACAAAGACCCGACCGCTTCCAATCTCCTTACTACCCAAATTCATTGCCCAAACTATTGAACTGAACCAGTTCGCGTACAAGGCTTCACATTTATCTGCAGATCTCATGAGGGGAGCATCATATCGGAGGAGTAAATGCCGGATTAGTTCATCGACAGGGATATAATATGCACGTGGAGGAAGATCAGGCCCAAATGGATTTTCACGTGCCACTTGTACAATCACATGCAAACCTCATAGGAGGAATATACTAATCATATTATTAATTCATAATATTTTCATATATTATTAATAAATAATAATACGATCATTTAATTCATAGTTATTAATAAATAATATTTTCATATATTATTAATAAATAATAATATGATCATTTAATTCATAGTTATTAATAAAGAATAGGATAACGAGGAGAAATTAAAGAAATATTATTATTATAGAACATGTGATAGTAATTGGTGTTATATAATTGATTCACCATAAAGTAAGGTGTAAAGTGGGACTAAATTAAAAGGAAATAATAATAATAATGGAAAGCATTTAAAATGGGAAGATTTAACCACATAACAATAAATTTAAATAGGAAAGATAACGAGAATCTCCTAAAATCAATAAACATAATTAATGATAATTTAATAATTATTAATATTATGTAATAACCTAATCTGTTTTTAAGATGAAAGAGATTTGAAAATGCTTGTAGTAAACATTATTGTTTTAGATTATATAGATATATAATTTTAAATCATTAGCAAAATCTAGAAGTTAAAAATTATAGCAAACTCATAAATATTTTTACAATAGTTCAAGTAAAATTAAGGTCAGAGTCATAGGGCGGCAACTCAATTGGTGATCAAAGTAATGTGAAATTTGTGAAAAATTGAAAGATCCAAGATTCAAATTCTCTTGTTTGTAGCCCGGTTTACAGAGAGGAGGATAGGTCGTAGACCCCTAGAGGTTACTAGTAGTTACGTCTCAGGTGGCCTGTTGGGTTCCTTTGGGATACAGAGAAAAAAATTAATAAAAAAAAAATTGAGGTCACATATTCAATTTACCATTCATACTTTTTGGGCTCCATATTTTTTAACAACTCATGATTTTTCAGGTATATATATTATTGATTGATAAAAAATAATAATAATATATCCTAAATCCATATTAACCTGGATTTATCCAAGTGCAAAAGGAGGATAAATCTCTGAGGTGCAAATATTCGTCAAGTTTTGCACTCAAATAAAGGGTTGATCTAGTAAAATGACAGTAATAATTAATTAATTATAATTTAATATGTTATTGATATTCTTAATAACTAATAATATTATCAGTCCATGGGTGGCACCTCAATTGGCGATTGTTGTATTACGAAGTATTATGTAAACCATGCAATTTTGTAACAATCCGAGTTAAAAGTTCATGTAATAAAAGTTAATAAATATAAAATAAGACCAAGGGCAAGGGGCATTTATTCCAAGCTGAAAGTTGGGCAAAATATCATAGCTGGCATCACTTGTTGTGTTTATATCTAAGGGAAATTGACAAAGGAAATGACTAAGGCTTTGGAAAGGCAAAGAGGCATTCATTAGCATTTTATTGATGAAAATAATGGAAATTAGAAGAAAAGGAAGGAGAAAGGTCAAAGGTTGTAAGTAAGGAGCAAAATGGAGGAAAATAATGGAAAATTGAAGAAAATAGTGGCCTCATTTTTTTTTTTTGGTTAAATAAGACTAATCTATTAACAAAGTAAGGGGGTACAATTAGAACGTGACCGAAGTCAAAACTCTGCTCTAAAGAGAGGCAGAACTTTCAAGATAAGTAGATGAGAATACTGACCATAGGTAGTGAGCTCATTCTTGAGCTAGTTTTTAGGACCCACGCAGGGGACTGGGTTATGATTCTCTTGATATTGCAGAATTAACAAAAATTCAAAAAAACACCAGAATATCACAAAACTGGTTTCGCTAAAAGCTTGCCCAGTTGTAAGGGCCGCACGGCACGTAGACGAAGCAGAAGTGAGCGAACTAGTCATCTGGAGGCTCTTCCACAATGCGGCACCATCCGAAGTCAGGCAAATCCCTTGCTTGAACATCATTCTGATCGGAGGGACCAGGGTCAACCGACGCCATCACCACATCCTGAGCGCTGCGAACCTGAGCATCCATAGCTTGCCTAGGCGCATTTCCAATCCCCAGCTGGAGTTTCGAAGATGGAACAGAGATAGCCCCAGATCCTCTCGGATGAGATCCAGAATCCTTTGTCTATTCTGCCTCATGGAAAACCACCGAGATATGAGCTGTTATCCTTGGGCGATTCAGAGAGCTGTTAAAGGTGAAACTTGCATATCCAGACGTGGGAGGAGGCCCAGGGTGGTGGCTAGAGGAATGAAGCCGTCCTCTCCCACTGCGGGTGTTGGGGTAGTGGCCAGCAAACAACTCACTGGAAAGGGAAGGCGAATCAGAGGACGGACTGGAAGGCATGCGCCAGGGCTAGCCTCTTCGGCACCACATTTTATGGCGCAAGAAAGGCATCAGGGAGATAGCAACAGCGGGATACCAGGTAGGCAGAGCAACATCGTTGACCAGGAGATGGCTACAGCTATGCCAACAGATCAGAAAGATTTCGCAACAAAGGCCCAAGGCACAGGAAAGGAGCCAGAGGAAAAATTGAAGTTGCTCCACCAAGAGAACTGAGCCAAGCGCCAAATTATCCTTTCCTAGCAAGTCCTGAGATGCCTCAGGAATGACAGAGCCAACATTAAACAGACAAAGATCAGAAATGAGTCCAGAGGCGAGAGAGTGAAGCGAGTGAATCAACAAAACAAAGGCTTCGAAACAAAGGCCCGAGGCCTAGGAAAGGAGCCAGAGAAAAAACTGAAGCCGCTTCGCCAAGAGAACAAAGCTAAGCACCAAATTATCCTTCCCTAGCAAGTCTCGAGGGGCCTCAAGAATGACAGAGCCAACATCAAACAGACGGAGATCAGAAATGAGGCCAGAGGCGAGAGAATGAAGCAAGTGAATCAGTGAAGACGAATCCACCGCAAACCCGAGATTGAACCTTGCTTTATCCTCCTCTGGCGTGCATCGAGAAGCACCTTCCATAACTATGGCATTGAAGAATGCCGCATTCTGAGGCAGGCTAGAGTGCGCAGAGTGAAGAACCAGAGCTGTAGACATGGTGTGTGAACCAGAGCCGCTGGAGTGAAAGCAGATGAGCCCTGCTCTGCGCAAATGCCGAGAGCCAACAACCATGCGTCTCTTAATCCTTCTGTACTGGGTAGGCAGGTGCCAATCCACCTTGCCACACCCTTGTCCCTTCGCATTTAAGACTCGATCATACACCCGCATCTGGGAGAAAATAGTGGCCTCATTAATAAAATGGCTTATGAACATTAGTTGGCAGTTTTTTGTCACATTTTTTGTCAATTCAGTTTTAGAATTAGCTTCAGAGAGGAGAAGAGCACCAAGAGGAGAAGGAAAGTAAGAAAGAAATGAAAGGAAAGTAAAAGCGAGGAAATGAAAGAAAAGCAAATAAGGACAAGGAAAGCAAAGGAAGGCAAGGATCAAGCAGCTTCAGCGGGAATACTTGCAGGTAATAGATTGCATGTGTGATTTCCTAGCTGGTTTTGACATGCATGGTATGTGCATGTTGGTATATGGTTCTTTTGTTGTTGTTGGCATGGATTTTGTTGGGATTGACAGTGGATTTTAGCCTAGCCTTGCCATTTCCGGATAGCCATGGTGTGATGGGATTGTTCTCGGTTTGAGCTTTGGATTTCCAGATGGTTTTGGAATCCGGGGTGAGATGGTCTCAGGAAAATTCCCAAAGGCCTAGGAATCCCTTGAATGGTAATGGCGAGATACACGGTAAATCCTGAGGGTGGAGATAGGAAAATTCCTCAAGGATGGTGAAGAAACTCTGAGGCATCCAAGCTCGATTCGATTTTGTTATCTTGACACCGGTTTAGGTGTGATCATGTTATGGAGAGGGTGGAGGTGGTTTAACCTCTAGATTCCCTTGGTTGTCTTTGGATTGGTTATCCCATGAGATCTCACATTCATGTTTGGAATATGGAACGAGGGTGATTAGTTGAAAGAAAGATATGGTTCATCCAATCTATGGCTGGGTGGAACGTGGAAGTCCTAAACCAAGTTGGTAATTACCCATGTTTAATAAAATCCAAGTTCTCATGTTTTTGGTAAGGAAATATATTGGTTATTATGTGGCTTTAATGGTTGTTCTCCTATGGTTATTTATCTATTTGTATGTTGGTTATAAGCATGGTTATATGACAGTTTTCAGTCATGGATCTATTCATGTTTTTATTTATAATTGAATAAATAATGAATGCAATACCTAATTGATGATATGACAACTAATGTGAGAAGGTAAAGACCCTCCTAGTTAAAACTTAGTTAAGTTTTCAGTCCCTTATGTTTAGACTTGCACTCATGACCTGTAGGTTGCATATCTACCAAGTGTTTGACAAAATGTCAGTCTTGATTGGGGATGGTCAGGTGAAGTCCTAGTTCTAGTTTTGGTTTGTAGGCATTGTATTCATTTCTTTTATGGGTTCTAGAAGTTTCATGGATTTCTAGGTAGAGGCTTAGCCCCAGCCCTAGAAAGTCGCCTTAATTTGCGTAGTTGCTGGCACAACACTGGCAAAAAAGGCCATATTCGCACTAATGCAGGTCTCTGGGAGCAAATAGGAACCCATAGTGACATGGAAACCTTTGCAAGGGAGTGGGTCTCAAGGTTAGGGAAAAGGTGAGTTGTCTTGGGGGTTGGACACCTGGAGGGGTTCAGTTACTCTTGGAGGTCTTGTAGCACCTAAGGGAAGTTTGTAAAGTCTTCAGTTGTGACTCCACTTCCTTAAGGCCACATAGGAAGTTGAGTCATATCATAGTTACCCTTAATTCATGTTTACCCTATGCAAGCCAGTGAAAGTGGGTAAATGTGGGAGGAGGTGTTACAGGGTGGTATCAGAGCGAGTTTCGCTCTCTTTGGGTCATATCTGATAACAGAGGGTGGTATCAAAGTCTAGTTTCTCTCTCTTTGGATCAATCATATATTTTCAAGGTTATGGTTGTTGTTATCACCTAGAACTGCAGTCACATGTACATAATGTTGTCCAAAAAATTTCATTGTCAAAAATGGGCGTCAAATGGTTGTTGTCCTATGTTTGTTACTTAGGGATCATGTTTTAGAAAGATATTGATGTGAATCATTTTCAAATACCGTTAGTAATCCTCCATCATGATTGTATAAGGCATGTCTTATTTTGTTTACGTCACTGGCCCTTTTCGCATTTCCGCAGCGCAGTTTTATTGGCTGATTTTGCAGCGCAATGATGTTTTAGCTTTTTCTCAGCGTGTCAGTAACCAGCCATTTCGTAGCGCATTTTGCTAATTTATAACTATCTGCGCTACGAGATCGCGGATTCGGGGATTTTGCAGC